>NW_019059813.1:11384-49655 GCF_000696155.1 Zootermopsis nevadensis
TAATCATCCAACTTTGTTGGTATTCCCTCTTATCCATGTAATATATTGACTCAGGTTAACTAACCACTTTACCTGTATGACGGCATTCGTGTAAGAAATATAAACGTACTTGATGTTACAGATATAATCGTATTTCAGGATCACAGAAATATAAAACTGTAGAAGCAGAAGTATCCCATTGTATTATTTACATGACTGCTTATTCTATATTCCCTAATCAGCGGTTGTAGTCTGATACAACTACGTCCTTCGTAAGTACCGTACATTTTTGCTATGTATAACAAATTTCAAACACGTTGATATTCGATTGAAAAAATAAACGTTTGTATCAGGGATGTCTAGGATGTTCGGTACATGTTGACCAGGTCATGATATGCTTTTAAAAGGAAGTTGATGGTTTCAGTCACGACCAGCGACGCAATTTATGTGGCAGCGCGCGCCTGCTGCGACATCTATTTCAAGCCGCCACCACACCTCGTTGAGGGGAGGAACTAGCAGAGGGGATTCCCTCTACCTCCTACCACATGTTGTCACGGGAGGGGGGGGGAGAACTATAGTATCCATGTCCGTGTATCATCACTCATCGGTACTGTGCATATACCGCGATGCCAGTGTTTGTTTGTTAGTTAATTAATTAATAGCTTAGATGAGGGACAGAAAAATAAGTTTATTAAGGGTAAAACACAGAATGTTACACGCACTTTGAGTTCATGCGGATTAGTACAGCATGGGACAGGACACAACAGATGACATCAGCAATAATACGAACAGTTTTTAATATGTTCCTCATAAAATTACTGACGTGACATAGTCCGGTAGGTAGATTCACATCTCAGAAATTGGATACTCTCTTCTAGTCCCAATGTAAAATGTTACCCTTTCTCTTAAGTGTTTGTAAAATTTGGGTATTTCATCCTAAAGGAAGAACACTGATTGAGAGCGTATAAAAAGAAGTAATGAGTAAAATATTTCGCCTTAAGAGAGGAAGTAATAGTGGATTGGAGAAAATTACGTGAGAAGTTTCATATATTGTACTCTGTATCAAATATTCTTAGGGTGTTAATATCAAGGAATATGGTATTATGTGCAGCGTGTGTAGATACATGAGAAATGCAAACGACATTTTAGACAGAAGACTAATGGATAAGACCACCTCAGGGACATGCGTACATGAGAGAAGAATATTAAAATCAGTTATAAATGAATACCATATGATGGTGTGAACTGGACTCAGTTGGATCATTATAGATAAGTAACGCGTTATTATGATTCAATAAAAGGCGGGAAATTCATTAACTATCTGAGCGACTATCAGCTTCTTATGGAACGAACTGTGTACCTCTTTCAGACAAGTTTCAACATAGCTCTGCTACACAACTTTCGCAGTCTGGCTCACGTTAAAATTATATGGCTTTCATATAAAACCTATTTATTTACAGGTCTTTTTATCGTGTTTGAATGTCTACCTCATTGGCAGTTTTGGTTCATAGTAAAGTCACAATTTAACAAAAAGGCAGGCGAGAGTGTATTTAGAATGAACCAATAAACTCTTACTCTTTACACGATACAGAAATGCGATTAAAAATGCAAGGATTCAAGGGAAATGTGGCATCGGATAAACACGAAATTCGTACAAAGTTTATGTTTTATAAACCTTATGGGAAGAGAGACAACACGGTCAGGGGAAACAAAAAAGATTTTTATTAAAGTGAATCCCATAGAGATCATTTGTAAAGTTGCGAAATGGAGAGAGATGTTAAACCATAAGGTCGAATGACGGATTCTGTGAGTACCGCAGAAACGTTGATGAGGTGAGCAAATATTTAATGCTCAATGAAAAGTATAACCCAATTAATGTATCCATGGCTGGCCAGATTACGTGATGAACTTTTTTCTTTAAACTCTTTGAGAAATACGGGTTTGCCATTTTATGTAAATTAAAGATGACAGCAGTAGGACTGTTTTTGCTTTCGGGACATGATTTAATTTCTGTTTAACCATTTTAAGATTATATTAAATGCACATTATTCACCACTGAACTGTAAAGAATTAAGTCGATTTAAAATATAATAGTAGGTTGTATATTAAGAGACTGTTAGGAGCTTTCGTGGCCGAGCTATGATTTGGTTGTAACAAGCTGAAATTAATTACAAAACCACGGATATAAAATAATTAAATTATATTAAATGATATTGTTTCATATTTTCAGGTACGGTAAATGCCAATGGAGAAACAAAACGTCAGAGGACATCATACACGAGGTACCAGACATTGGAGTTGGAGAAGGAATTCCACTTCAACCGCTACCTGACCAGAAGACGAAGAATTGAGATCGCCCACGCCCTGTGTCTCACGGAGCGGCAGATCAAGATTTGGTTCCAGAACAGACGCATGAAGTGGAAGAAGGAACACAAGATGGCCAGTATGAATATCGTTCCATACCACATGTCACATATGTCACCTTATGGCCATCCCGTTCATCAGTTTGGACCTCCACCTCATCACCAATTTGCACACCTTACCACATAATTCTGTTTTGCTTTATTTAAATTAGGGTACCCGGGTTTAGGGTTCCTCATCACTAACACATAATTTGGACACAAGTACACTGAAAATCACAATGAATCACTTAATGAAACAAGGGGAAAAAAACTGAATGTTTCGCTTTAAAAGTATTACTAAAATAGACATGGAGAAAACTGAAGCTCAATTACAAAACATAAAACACGAAAAGATAAAATGTAAATTATGTTCACATTTTACAAAACGATAATATTTTCCTGAACAGTGTAAAATATGTAAATACACGTTTCGAAAAATTGTTTTTCCATCAGCAATATTAAGCTAACGTGTAGTCACGCTACTTCATTCCGCAAACGTATTTTAGGAACCTCAATATATGTTAGTCGATATAATGTTTAAAACGTGAAAAATTTTAACTCAATACTTGGAGGCTCCAGGAACACTGCGAATGTATTACTAATTGCGATATTAGTGAGGCAACATCGGAAAACATAGAAATACGCAAGTATTTATTTAAGAGAATTGTCACGGGGACCAATAAATTAAAATGTCATGATTCATTATAGCGGTTTTCAATTAAACATGTGGTGTAATAAAAACTTACAGAAATTTTGATGATGATGATAATAATAATAATAATAATGGAATTTACTTAGTATTACTGCGAAATATTGCCGTATTGCAAATTAGGTAAATTTTTAGGGTGCCATCCTAGTAAATAAGTTGTATCTACAGCCAAAAACAACGTTGATTCTAATGATAATAACCCAATCCTCAATTATGGCGATGCTACTATGTTTTTACCAAACATAACTACAAATAAATTTAAAGGAAACACACATGTAATTTTACGAATTAAAAGTAGTCACTAAAATTAATCCACTTGTGTCATGCCCTTACTTGTAAGCACATAAGTTGCCGCGTATAAAATACGACAAGAATTTACGTTAATCGAAACTAACCGGTATTAGGAATCTCACATTGCCAGGACTTATTGTATAGGTACATAGTGTACTGTAGTAATTTGACATCAATAAAGTAAATTCAAAATAAATGGCTTGGTTTGTTAAACAATGCTACAATACAAAATATGCATACAAACAAAATTGTTTACACTATGACATAGTGTAAGCAGTTTTATTCGTATGCATATTGTATATTCCAATACATTACACAGTATGTAAGGTTTTAAAACAAGACTACAGTTTCCAAATCGTAATTTTCCGTAATTATATATTATGTTTACAGAATAAAATGTAGGCTACATCTGGTAATTTCTCATAACACATAAGAGTTCTAATTATTTTGAATAACTGTTTAAATGAAATTACATTCAGAGATATGTTTGTTACCAAGGCAAATATATAAGATTTGTGTTTTTATATAATGACATACAGGCCCCAGAAATATTACTGAACATTCAAATAATAGTCATAAACTTCTTAATTATATTTATTTTTAGTGTAATTCAGTAAAATTTAATCATAATCTGGATACATGATAAAACTGGAGTGAAAATAATACGTGTCTAATCTGTTAAATTTTATCATAGTTTTGCTGATACTTGTATTAATTCAGGTACAAAGTGTGTTGTACATATGTCATTAACAGTTAAATCAACATAATACTGTACTTTTATGGGCTTCATTTATGTTGCTCTGAAACTAAAGTTTCCAGTTACATTAGTCGCAAAGTCACTGAAATTTAATTCACAATCAAAATTACAGGGAGGGTTTAGTGACTGCCAAAATCTGAATTGTAGGAGTCAAAATTTATTCCAATTTGCTGCAAATATCACATTGCCTTACGTTCTTAGAACAGAATCTTTCTTGTTAGAAAATACAAGACCATTTCTAATAGGATGTCACCTTAATCTATCATTTGTTATGTCAACGGAAGAAAGTATTAATACAAAATATGAGTAAATAGATAACATATATTGTAGGACCGTTTTGTACCTGTTCCTTTTCGTGTGATAATTTAATCAGGACAAATTCTTATCCACAGAATATTGTGGGAGCAATATTCAGTGATATGAGTTTTAACATGGACAAGCTTCCTTATTTTTAAATATCTATATGTTTACGTGTATATATGAATGGTCCTATTAAAATATATGATTCGTGTGTCACAAACTGTGGTTGTTCGTGCCAAAGAAACGTTGTACAGTACATAAAACTCACTTTCATGTAGGAAACAAAGTATGAAACTGATTTGTTGGTAAGCATAAGTATAGTTTCTGCCTGTTCTAAGTATATGTACGTACAAGTTCGTTCGTGTGTTTTTCAAGTCGTTTGTTTCATGTATTGAGGTGAAGTGTCCAGTATAATATTAGATAATGAGAATGTGTATAGCCAACCATTACACCAAGATGAAATGTACAGTCAACACGCTTATTGTCTGAAGTACCACAAGAAAGATAAAGCAAGAAGAATGTCAAATAGAAAAATTGGTGTAACATCATCCAGAATTGGCTTTCTCATCTTTGTGCTTAATACAAGTTATAAAACATAGATATCCAAACTTATTTGTTACTTATATGTATTACTCAATTCTGGAAGTTAAAGCAAACAAATTCGGAAATACACAGGGGTTTAAAAATATTTAGCATGTAATATAAATAAATTAATGTATTTTAGAATATATTACAGCTAAACATTACATGGCATAGTTAGTTGTAATGTTTAATTCAAAGCAGTAATAATGAAATCTAGAATGTCGTCTAAAAATTTGTTAAAAAGAACTCAGTTACTAGTGGCTTATATGTTATTCATATAGGTTTCTATTTCATAAAATACTCTTTTAAAGGTTACGTACGGTATCATAAGTAATGGTACCATATGTTATTTGGGTAATTATCTGAAAATTTCGCTGCTAATCTTATAGATAATACTATAGTCCACACAATGAAATATATCAACCTAGAGTACAGTAAATATTTTGAATTTACTTATGGTCACTAACTATTATATTTAAATTTACCGACAAATGCTACATATAGAGGTTAAAATTAAACCAACATTTTACTTCCATAGAGTGCACATTGAAATGTTACTTTCTGCCGAAAAATATTATTTACAATTCTGTTAACAGGGGTTTAGACAAGGCATGCTATGCACTCTAAATCGATAGGTTTCATGTTATGAAATCTTCAAGTTTTACAGCATAGGCTATTAAGTATTTAGAATTTTCATGTGTCTGTTTTCTGTCTACACACAATAAAAGCTATTGCTGTATTCACACATTGTTTCATGTACTGCTAAAGATGAGCCTTCAAATAAATATAAAAAATCTTATGGGTAATTTTTTAATTTACTATATTATAAATATATTATCCACGCAACCTGTTAAAATGCTTTTCACAAACCATAAAAAGAATATTTTTATTCCAGTTGTCTGGAATCTATTTAGACATTAGATAAAGTTCAGAAACTATACTCCATAAACTGTCTTCCTGTGAATGCACGTAATGCTAGTTAGTTCATTTAAATAACTTGTATATATCGGAGGAACTGATAATGCATCAGATACGGTCTGGATGATAAGACATGTGGACATTTGAATTGTTATTTCATGGTAATATCAGTGAAACGAGGACAACGTTTGATTTTACATGAACGTTGATGGTGATAGGAGAACGTGGACCATTATCACTACTCTTACATCGGAACCTTATGAATGCTGACAGTTGACACGTGTATAAAAATTATAAAAACTTTATCGAAGTCATTTTATATGAAAATAATGTTGGATACATAATCTTTTGACTGACGACTACAACACGCCTTGTCGTTATAAATTTTTTAATACAGTGCGTGGTATTTATCAGACATATACACAGAAACTGCCTAAAAAGATGTGATGCGCGGGAAATGTGATAAAAATAATTAAGGAAACCATATACATTTATCCAGTGGTTATTTTATTTAAAACTAACATTTCGAGTCAGACAAGGGTGTACGTCAAACCCAAAGGATCATGACGTCTTACAGACAGACAGACAGACAGTTTGTTGCCTGTCTTCTGGAAGTTACTTTATTGGCCTTCTAAATTTTGTTGGTTGCATATAATCATGAAATCAAAAGTTTGAATACAAATAAAATGTGCCGATTGAAGTTGCCCTTTCGCAGCGCAGTACAGAGCATCACCATCTTATAATAATCTGATTTATTTTAATTCGAATTTTATGTTCGACATAAACTTTAATGCAGTAAATCAAAGTCTTGTAATCTCCATTTGAAACGTGTTTCAGGCCAGCACCTCAGTATGTTTAAGCAGAAATTCACAACTGTTTTTATTCTAAAATGGACGTGGCAACGTTTTGGAAAAACAAAATTTATGCGCGCACATATCCTAAGCAATCTTAATTTTTACGGCGGTGAGTCCGAAGATGGCTGTCTTCTGGGTCGTAGCTCCTTGTAGTCTGGTAGAAATTTACCAACGTTTCAGAGGTACCTACTGCCTCCATCAGCAAGGCGGTGAGTCATCGCCTTGCTGATGGATACGTTAGTAAACTTCTACCTGACTACAAGGAGCTACGACCCAGAAGACAGCCATCTTTAATTTATAACATACCGAACTACGAGAGTGTGGTTCAAAATTCTGAGAATTTCTTTCCACCAACTGAAACTTCTTCTTTGATCGCTTGTTACTTTCTTTTCAGATTTCCACTTGGCTTCGCTACAAGATGAAGGATACGCTTTTCATCAAGCTATGGGGATGGGGGTGGGGCCTATGCAACGCGGCTTGTACGCCTGCGGAAGTCCGTACAGTTAGTACGAATGGCAACAATACCCCCAACAATAAGAATCCATGACAACGTGAGCATCAGCTGAAATGTGAATCAAGTTTTCCGCGATAATACTGCAAATGTATGCGAGGAAAAATTGCTAGTCCACAAACAATAATGGGTTCCATGTTGAATTTCATTCGTTATATAACGAATGTTGGGGTGTTTATTTACTTCTTACATAGACAAAATTATGTGATGATTAACATAATTTATAAGAAGTTATTTATGCTTCTTTGTGAGATTCTGATAAAATTCTTAAGATATGTCGTTGCTGATTATTCTGTTGATACACATTCAACAAGAAATAAGCGAGAGATTATTTATATCAGCTAAGTAAAAAATTTTTACTTGTGACAATATTATGAAACGTATTAAACTGAAACAGCTCGCAAACAATTCAAACACACAGTGTTATAATAGAAGTTTACTGACATCTTTTAAACTAATCGTCAACAGTTATAATCTGTGTTTAAAGTACATAATTTCAAAATGGGAGGAACGTCTGATAACTGTCCTGATTCCCGCAGAATGTCTCATACATATATAACACTGACATGATTTTATTAGTGTTACGTTATAACCCTTAAACTGCAATGGCGATTTAAGTAAAAGGGTAAAAACCAATATTATCCGTAACACAAACCAAGATAAGATAATCGGAAAGTATTATTTAATATTATTCTTCGAAGCCATAGATAAATAACTGTCACTCTATATAGATGCACGAAATAACATATTATAACTGAACATTGGTATACGACCTTGGTTGGACTTAAATGAAAATTGCGAATTACGAATGGACATCTAATAGTTAAGAATACATGTGGCCATATTTAAAACAGAATCGCAGAAGTATATAGTTTTTATTTAAACTATTTATTATAGTTGGGAGATTATTTAAAAAATAACAGAATGAATGCTAAAATGGAACGTGCTTTAATGTAAATATGTTTATTGGTGTTTTCTCCTCAATAGCAGTGTCTAATAGACTCAGCTGTTACGTATAGAAACAAAGGAGGTACGTGAACCTAACAACAGCAGTAATTAAAAAATGTATCATTCTGCAATCGACTTTCATGATAATAAGAAATCTAACCATTATAATGATGATAATGTAATAGATATTTTCATGTTGGTCATGCTTACAAATTACTTAGAGCCATCAATATACTTCACGAATGTTGTCTTTTAAATTTCCCTGAAAGACATATTGCATTATACAACATCAGCATCAATTACGTGGTCTTCTAATATATATATACTATGAATAAAATACAAAATACTATACAGAAATAAATTATTTGTTTTAAATAAGTAGTCAGTATTGATATAATAATCGTTACATGCATCCTGAATAATGGAACCGAAGAGAAACGTATCTCCTTTGTCCAAAATGGTAATAATTTACAAACAATATAAGCTACCCTCCTTCCATCATATTCTTCTTAAGCAAAAATTTAAGTGTTTGTGATTCTTGCAAGTACATAATGTGTATATTTAAATAAAAATCAGGTTTAAATGTTAAAGAAAAAATTAAAATTTAACAAGTGCAAATAATGAGTGTGTGTTTCCTCGCATGTGTGTGAATGTGCATGAGTGGGCTTTTATAATACGGCCGAACATGTGTGGCTCAATATACTTAGCTTTTAGAAAAAAACGTGCATTTTAATTATAGGTGATAACATAATTATAAAAATGTCCTGTGTAAATTTCATTAAATGTGATTGTATATGTAGCAACAGTTTGGCTGTACGAATGTTGATAATTATACACATAACCTTGACGTGTTGTATACGTGTTTGTCTGCACATGTTCTGTTGAGTAACTATGAGTATAATTATAATGATGAAAATCGAGGATAACAAAACTTTTCGGAACACTGCTTCTGCTGCCGTGGTAATATAGGCTGTATTCAGTGTAGTCAACCTATGCACAGGGTCTCTCATTCATAGAACAAAATAAATTATTTCCTAATGAAAAACAAACTGTAAGAAAGGAACTAACTTACAGTCTTTTCAGATTAATATGCTGACCTATATATCTTTACCAAAACGTCCTCAATGAATAATATACATTAAAGTGTTTTGGGGTTTCTCATTCCTAAATATTCCCAACACATCCTTAGTAAAACAGCAAAACTGCGAAGAGTTGTGAATATTTTCCATTTTTTGCTTTTATAATGTAACTAAATATACGAAGGCGCAATACTGCACGCAAAGAACATCAGAATGATACTTGAGTTTGGCATAAATTGAAACATAATAAAGGAAATCATGTATAAAGGACAACGCGGGAGTTACACGAATAAATATATTACTTATTTATTAATACTGTAATATTAAGCAATTAATAAAAACAACACAGGGGCAGTGGATGAAACAGCAAGAAATGAATTAGGAACGAAACAGTAAAATTTGTAAATTTAACATAGATTTATAATTAATTAAGACATCTTCATTAATACATTTTAATTAGAAAACATCGGTTTCAAAATTCTGTGACAGAGAATTTCATGAAGACGTCTACAATTAAACAAAATAGTTACAATTGTAAAATATTTTCTTTAAGCTCAATTTGACTGTATTCAAACTAAATTCTCAGATTAAAAATAGAAAGCATACGACCGCAATAAAAATATAATCGACAATAAAGTTCTATGTCAATAAACAAGTTTATAATAAAGCAGATATGTCTGAAATTCATAATGTTTATACAAAGACACATACTGCATCAGAAATATAAGTTTAGACGCAACAGTTTCATATCATTACTTCTAATCTCCAAATGCCATTAGATACTCACTTGCTACCAAAATACTTGCCCACTTTAACGAAGGGATAACCGATTTGTCCAATAATGTGGCATACGTTCATTCTGCACTAAATCTTCTGGAATCCAGCAACTTCCAGTGTGTCAAAAAGGAGTTGGTAATAACTATCACAATTATAACATTTAGAAAACGAAATGATAAGACACGTTCAAGGTACTGCAAGAAAATGGCACGAATCCAAGATAATTTTACCTGAACGCATCTCAATTACAAGTACAATTGAAAAAGGAAATGATCACTGCTAATTCTGAGGATCATACGGGATTCATATATTCGTTCTTTGCGTAAAATACATCGTTAATAATTTTTTTAGCAGTTGGTACATCTAGTAACACAGTCACATCAGAGAGCAATCGTTAAATAACAAGACAATGAAGGACTCTGGCTACTGAAGGAGCCGATTCTGAAAACTTGTAGTTTTTAATGGTCTGTTTTCTATTTTATCGGATGAAGCTTTTTCTGAAGATTCTATAAGAAACAGTTTTTTATTGTAGGCATATTACTTTCACAAACTCTGATCATGGAACCGGTGGCAGCACCAGACTAGAATTTGTCGACTCTCGAATATGAAACCCTATAGTGGCTTCAGGATATTTCACTAACCCAATTTTCTCGACTAACGTAAATGGGTTTGTTATATTCAGGCCAGCGAAAGTAAGTTTCCATACGCTTCAAGTAGACGAAGATTTTGTGTCACAATTCCACATTTTTACCATATATTCAAATGGTTTCGATAAATGCGAAAACAGTCAACAGTGTTTCATAACTGAAAGGTTGGAGGTTTCCATCCCGTGAATTTCATTAACGAGCAACATAGCTCTTCTCCGTACCAAACGAATTTCTTAGGCACTATCACTAGAAACAGTTCCTATAGGCCAAATACTAGACGTAAGATGTTTATCTACAAATATTTCAAAGGTTCAAGATGGCTGTCTTCAGGGTCGTTGCGCCGTGTAGTCTCGTAGACTGTTACCGACGTTTTAGAAATCCTTGCTGCCTCTATCATCATGTAAGAAGGCAGCTATCTTTATATTCGCCTCCGAGAGAACCTGAAATCTCGTCTTGGGCTTGCTCAAAATATAAATTTAGTTTTATAAAACTGATACGCCATTATCTAAATGTCAAAGTGAATATATTCATCATTGTACATCTAATTTATTTAGTCGAATTTTTATACACATAAGCGGCGTGTCTTAAAAATCAAGCTTGCTGTGTGCTCTTTATCTGCAGTCATGGTTGGAATCCCAGAAATCTTCAAAGTGTAAGGCTATATAGATGATTCACTTCCTACGTACACAACGCGTTCAACATATCTATCCGTCCGTCCGTCCGTCTATTCCGCATCAAGTATCAGGGAGAAACTACTCATTGATAGTATGGGCAAATGATTAATGATTGGTTAGCAATGGCGGAAGAAGAGAGGGGTGCAGAAAGAGACGAAAACAATACTTCTGCATCAGACGGAGATGCGGATGAGGGAAGAGTGGTATAGAAAAGTAGGAGGGGATTTGTTAAAGAATAGGAAAGAGAGGTAATGATAAAAAGAGACGAAGAGGGTTGGATTGAGATGAAAATGGTCGGCAGGCAAAAGGGAGTTGATGTAGAAAGAGGTGAACTTTATCCTTGTATAAGGGAAGTTAGTCAAATGCATTTACAAAATTTTATGTTCCAACTTTATTTCATTTTTTCCTTGCATCCCTTTTATCAGATTACTTATGTGCGAAATTTCATTCAGTATCATGAGCAAAAATGTTAAGATTGGCTTCTTCTGTTAATTTCATTAAGTCCGCAACAAAAAAGCCCACTTGTAAGGACAAGTTCCGTAAGACATGGTGCGCACTGAGAAATAACACTTAAGGAAAATTGATATATTAGCGTAAACCTGTTTAAAAAGTACGATTCTAATGCAGTATATATACAGGAGTCCTCTATTCCGCTTGGGTGCTTGCATATTTTTAGAAAACAGGAAGTAACACTGAACAAAGATTCATTTGATATGCCATCCTCGAATAATGCTGTATTTAACAAGCCTAAGAAAATTACACTCATGATACTAATTCCAAATGTTTTATTTGTGACTTCTTTTACGCAGGAGAGACAGAGTACATGGCAAACTCAGGAAAGGTGTTGCCGAGAATAAAATAGCACAGATTTCTGTGCATTTCAATAGACCGTTATTACGGGTTAGATGCTTATCGGTTACACCACGCCCACTTCACAAATAATCTTAATTACAGGAATGTGGAATTACGTTACTTGCATAAGTATATACAATAAATGTGATGCCCAATGCTCTCACCGGGAAGTTAGCAGAGATAACTAAACATCCAGCTCTGACGAACTTATTTTATCGATATGTTATATAACACAATGAAATGCTTTATTTAAAAAATATCAATTTCTCCATATAATTGTCTCTTGTGTATAAAGTTCTAATTTGTATTACAACGATGTATAACTGAAGACGTACTCGCCTGTATCTGTATCCCCTGACACAACAAAAAATATTACCTGTGATGTCATGTCATATTATGTCCGAAGTTTTATTCCTGCATCAAAATTGCTACAGGACATAAATATTCACATATCTTCATAATGCCTTATTATGTGATAAAATCAAGGGCAATGATGTAATGTGTCAGATTAAAATTTGTACAAAATTTCAGTCGAAAGGAAAAATATTGCTTGGAAGACTTAGGCATAAATGGAAGATAATATTAAAATTTATCAGTATAAGAAGATGATGACTGAATGACCTTAGAATTGTTTGTCGAAACGTATCTCTGTCCGATCTCTATTCGATAGCCCAAGGTTTTCAACTGAGTGTGTTTTGAAGTAAA
The DNA here is from genome assembly GCF_000696155.1 of Zootermopsis nevadensis. The sequence continues at coordinate 24,370 of NW_019059813.1, forward strand.
AATTGCTGTCCTCTGAGTTGTGATACAAATGTAATCTTGTGGATTGTTTGTCTTTAGCACAGACGAAAGCCAAAATCTGTCATAAATGATTTGAAACGGGCTTACGTCCCTAGTTGCAAATAAATCAATTAAATTGATTTCACCTTTGAACCCTAAGTTTATTTGCGTATCATTTAAAGAGTCAGTCCGTAGCGTATCGCAAAATACAACGTGTATTAATGACAAAGATCAGTTAGTTAATGATTTTTAGGAAAGAGTCTCTCTTCTACTCTGGGAAATTTACAAAACCCATACATTCACTATCTTGGTAAAATGCACAATTACGGACAGTATGCGGTTCACATAGTTGCAACTGAGGTTTCAGGAGTAAGTATTTCTAGTTACATCGCTATAAGGCCCAATAAAAAAAATCGAAAACAGATGTCACAGAAGAGTTAGCAATTTGTACCAGTGACTATAGCCATAGATAGGAAGATATTACGCCACCATTGACAAAATTGCATACATTTTAATGTTGCACACTCGATCAGATAACACATAATACGGATCACTAAGTTCAAAGTTAGAGGGAAGACTGAAGATAACTTACTCCGCTGTTTTGTTGTGCAGTGTAGTGTCTTAAGAACTTACCGACGTTTCAGAGGTGCTTACTGCTTCCATCATTAGGAAGACGGAGGCATTAAAGACATCTGAAACCTTGGTCAGTTTGTAAGAGACTACATGGAGCTAAACCCAGAGGACAGTCATTTCATGTTCATCTCCGTGAAAACACAAAAATTTCACTTCATGAGAACCTGAAGAAATTAAGTAATAATAACGTAATCTGCACTCATTACCAATTGATGGTGTAATTAAATCAGGGAGGATGAGATAAACGTTGAATGTAATACGCATGGGAGAAATCGAAATACATACAAAAACTTAAGCCTCAATATCTTAAAGTAAGAAACCACCTAGAATAAATGATATTAAAATCCATCTGAAAGATACAAGGATGTGGGCTTGATTCATTGGTTTAAGATCGCTACCATGTGTGCTGTTGTGAACACGACAATGAAAATTCTAGTTCCATAAACTGAACTACTAGTTTCTCGAGATATTTGTTCCATGGGGTTACTTAGTGTTAAGTTTGCTCAACTTATACATTTTTCCCATAGGAAAGACACGAAATGAAAGGAATGAGCAAATAATTCTTGTACTTTTAGTTATGAGTTCGAATCTTGTCCAGATCTAAATCTTTTATAGGTATTGTTTTAAGTATGTTTCCCCCCACCTTCTTTTCTGTAGTAAATTAACTTAAGTGCTTATCCGATTCAAAATCACCGTGCTCTGCATCACAAGGTACGATGTTTTTTACTCGAAAAGAATGAAGTATTTCAACTTGACCTGTAGTATTGTTGTGGTAACGAAGAAGACAATACAGCACCATTGTAACATTACCAATACGTTCCGGGTGCCGTTAACAAAACCCGTAACTAAATTCGTGAAATCGCAGATTGATTCTTTCTCTGTTTATCCCTCTACTTCCAGTTCTGTTTCGGTAGGCTAACCGAACTAAAAGCCGTGTTTTATATGCCCCAGATTCGGGCTCTGAAGACGACTCGTCCAGTCATTCAGCTGTTTCAAGAAACAAGACTGTGAAAAATGAAGCACGGCGAATTCTTCTCACATTTCATTCAAGTGGTGAATTTTACATGGTCTCAGAGTGAAAAGAAGATGCAGCAATTGAATTCTTTACAGTAGGTATTTTATTTCTCATTTATTTTTAAACTAATAAGAACAAATCTTGTGATTTTAAGTAGCAGATTTAAGTAACATATCTATATTATTAAGCTTGCAATCTGTGTATTAAACAGAATATGAAATGCAAACTAGTTTAAGAAAAGGGAAATTAAAATGACAATTACTGTTATAATTTCAGAGAAGAATTACCGAAACTACATTTCCACTATACTTATATATTGGTGGCATGGTGCTTAATTAAGCACTAGGGACAAACTTAATTTCACTTTTGTCTTCATTATGTGCCTGCGTGGAGCAGATTAAAACCATGCCAAAGCACAAAAGTTAGTTTTCTTAATTCTGTAGCAAAGGATAAAGTTTTATTTTAATCTCATGTTACAGTTTACTTATTATTACTTCCTTAGATATTTAATATTATTTAATTCACTCAGATTTTATAAATAAGTCAACAAACTTAAGTCGATGTTAGGAAGAAATGTGGCAGCGGCATCACACATTATTCAGTGATTTCCAACATAGATGTACGGTTTCTGTACATTTATTATTTAGTGATTTTCAACATAGATGTACGGTTTCTGTACATTTGTAGTCTAATAAATCTTTCTTAAATAGTTAAAAATATGTCAGATGAATCCAAGTCCACACACTCATGTCTTATATCCTTAAGATCCTTCTAAATATTATCTCCCGTCTATGGTTAGGTTTTCCAAGCAGTTTCTTCCGTCCAAATTTTCTACCAAAATTTTATATATGCATTTATTATCTCCTCATGCCTGCTAGATTTCCCGTCCTCTTCATCTTCCTTATTTAGATCTGTCTAATACTGTTTGCTGAGAAGCACAAATTGTGAAGATCAGTGTTATTCAATTTTCTCCAGCCTCCTGTCAAACAGATGAAATTATAGTTGTGTTTATTCAGATAACAGACTGGAAGTGTCTAATGCGCACAAATGTAACAGTTGAGGGCTTTCTATCGGGGATGGGTGGACAGTTATTTCTGTTTTAAGCCTCGCTACAAAACATACGATATGTTCGTAAGCTTTAATTAACGTCAGTGGTTCAAATTGTGTAATTTTGGCTGCAAGGCATAATATTTGTTTATCTTAGGCCTGTCCCTCATGAAGATTAGCAGGTTTAAGCTCAGTGAATGTCGTGTAACTACGTTATAATTAAAAGCAAAACCACAGATTGAATCAAACTATCAAGGCTATTAACTCAAATCGTTTCAATCTGCATTCAAATTAACAAGCAAATGAAACAGCTAATATATCCACGCTACCCCTAACTTAGTTGGACTATCACTGGTTTCACGGGGTTAGGGGGTGAGTGGAAGGGTAGAAGCTCTATGGAGAGGGTTGTCCCTGTAGGGTAATAATTCTCACCTCGCACAGTGTAATGTGACAAAGGGGTGGGAGTGTTAACGTCACCACATATAGAACAAGTAGCGGTGATGGCACTGACTAAAGTGTGAAAACCATGGCAAGGCCACAATTATCTAGTAAAGAACCGAGCTTCAAAAGTCACCTAAAAACTAATTAACAAGGATTAATTTAAATAGCATTATACTATAAATCCGGATAGTGAAAAAGTGGCATTTTAACGAGTGTAGATTATTTTACAGCCAAGTCAGTACTTATTTAAGTTGTGAATTTGTTGATATACAGGCCTAACTACATGCTAAATAATTTTAGTTAAATTAACTCCTACGAATGTTCTACAACAAACTGTAGCTGCTATGCCGAAAGCAAGTCCTTAATCGTCTGGACGCGAATTGTTACAAAGGTTGCATTTATGTCGAAACAACTTGAAGAAGTTAACAATCCAAAGCCTATGCAAGTTTCACGGGGAAAGCTTATTATGTTAAACTTTGATGAACTTATAAATGGTATATTTTAAATTATTATTACCGTTTCTTTTAGTGACGCCTCTAGAAATTCACATATTTCAACAACTATTCACTTATTAATTCCTTTATTAAATAACGTTCAGTGTTTAAGTGCCTTAATAAAATAATAATGGACGACTAATTGAAGAATCTAAAAGGAAACTAATTCCTGAAGCAGTACTTACAGGCAACGTCACAACATGTAACCCAGAAGACTATGCCAGAGTAAAGATGGAAGTCTGTGAGAAAACATCGGAACACGAAGAAAGCACGAGGATACTCACCGTTGAGCTTTTGTTGTAAATCTCTAAGACTGAAATACTAATATTTCCACAGTTGAGCTTTTGTTGTGAATCTCTAAGACTGAAATACTAATATTTTCCTTGTGAAATTTTAGATTATTATTGCTACGAATAAAAATATGGCTACCTTCTTGTTTGTCGCACCCTGTAGTCTGTGGATGTTTACCGACTTTTCAGAGGTTTTTGCTGCCTTCATTATCAGGGCGATAAGTAAGTTTATTTTTTGTCATTTTAATATTATTCTTGTTAATAAATCTTTGAAACAGTCTACCACCCATTCATCCACATTTTCTTAATTCTTAATTCGTAATATTTGAAACATCCCCTTCGTCAACAAGAGCCTGGAATCTGATCTGAGTCACAGGATTGAATCCGTGGACATAACCGTCACGTAAAATATAATCTTATTTTAAAAAAAAAAATTCTTTCCCCGTCTACTACCCATTGCAAATACTGCCAAAGTGTGTTAAATATATTTACTTCACAATAGCATCTTTATTTCATGTTTTTAGAGTTTTGCGTCTGTTAGAATTTCAAATCGCATTCAATTCAAAGTTAGACTCTTTCCTTGAAGTTCGATGCCGCCAACTCCTGGCAGACTCTTCAGGTCTTTATACAAGATTATCATCCTTCTGCGGCACGTTTGTGCCGGGGTTATGCAAACAGTGTGTGGTAGGCCACACATAACCCGAGACACTGCAGTTTGATAAGCACAGCGAAATATTGCACCTGTAAATCTATTGTCAAATGTTTATTCGTTTCCAAGATTGTATCGGATCTACTTATAATAGATACTTTTATAAATGCAATTTAAAGAAATTAAAGCCAATGCTCCTTTTTATGAGATTAAAATGTTTATTGCCACAAATGTTTATTAGAACAGTAAATAACTGAGAAACGGATACAAACGTGAGTGATAAAGAAAACCTCTGTTGACTCTATCGTCGTAAAACAAGTATGTTTTAAGATCTCGCAAATCTCCAACAATGATTACGCTTAGCTTGTGATCTGTATCCCGCTCCTCAAAGTTATAAGTTCCGAATTTAAAATAAAGCATATAACAGAACGGTTATAGAAAATCCATCGTACAATTAAGTAAGCTGTAGAAATCACCTATTACTGCTGTTCCTTTGGCATTTTTATAATTTGCTCACAATTGAAGAACTGTTTCCAAAAACTAATTAAAAGCCAGTTTTTTCCTCATGTTTTGTTGTTAGCATAAACGTATTCCTTTCCCACCATAGCATGTTCTGATCAAATTGCATATTCCACACTAAACTGTCTCATGTTATTTGTATTGCAAAATCCATATTGTCCTAAGTCTAAGACAATTCGAATTTCTGGCCTGCGTTACATCAGATCACATGCACATGACAGCAGTTTTGATTCTTTTAGCATCAGGTAAATGTGTAGCAAACATGGAGCTGAAGAAGTATAAAGATGAAATTAATACAGATTGGCAACAAACTCCACTCTGTACAGGCAGGTTCAGGTTGATGACATTTTCTTGTTAGCAGTATATTGCTAGTTTGCAATTATGGCTTGGTTTATGTTACATTGGAATAATGATGTGGTTAGTAACTTATCAACATTTTATGTCACATTCTAGAGTAAAATAAACATTTTAATGAATCTGTGGATATTTATGATACGCCCACTGCTTCAGAATTATTCTTATTCTTTCAATATATACTAAGTCAGTTGACTCAAGGCAGTTTGGAACAAATTGAAATATTTTATTGTTAAAACATTAAAAGAGGAGCTGTTTTTAAAATCAAACGAATACAGTAATATCACTCAGCTCTAAACAATATTACGGCACAAACTTTTTTTCATACGAGAAAGATATTCATTTTTAAATTCCTGAAAAAATATCGTGTTTGACTTCATTCATTCTGGAAAATCACTCTGAAGTTCGGGCTCAGCGCTAGCGATAGAGTGTTGGCACGACCCTGGTCTACGTGTTTTAAGAGATCGTTTTACCTTAAAAGCCTTTAGAAAATTATTCTATTCTAGCTGCTGTTACGTATTTCAAGTTGTGTCAAGATCAAAGCTACATGACGGGGCAGAAAAATCGTTCAGACATCTCCGAGAATTATGTTGGTGGTGAACCGTAAAACAGGTAGTCATCTTTGTTACTGATAGCAAAACTAAAGCTTGACTGTCCAGCCGCCTTCTTTAACTCTCTCAATGCACAGTAGCACAGGAAGCCTCTTAAGACCATCCTGTCTTGTCAAATGTCGCGGCACCCGACATTGAACTCTGAATACAGATCACTAAAACCACTGTTCATACTGAAACTGGCTTGACTGCAGTTGAATAATAATCGGTTTTTGATAAACACGTTACAAATACAAACGCAAGACATGAAGAAAAGTACATGAATATAGAATGTGTGTGAGAATTCAGACATCGATTTATGTATTGAACTCTTGCTGCATTTTAAAATAATGCATGTTGCCACATTTCTGTTTGGAAATAATGTGAGCATGGTTACAGCTTTCAAGTCAATTTCTATTTATTTACATTATGAGATAGAAGTAAAGCGAAAGTCGCTGTTCAGTTGTTGGCACTCCTGCGTCACATTCCATAGTTATGTGGTACAAAACTCACCTCGGATATCTCTTATCCTAACCGAGGTTATTGGTGGTTTTACTCAGTCCCTCCAGTCAAATGCCAGAATATTAAATTAAGATATGATTGCTTCCTTCCATGATCTTTGCCTTCATACTCATCATATTATGCGACGTTATATAATCAGCTGTAAAATAAATAAACATTTTTCTTATAAGTTCGGAAACCTAAGCATTAGGATTAGAAGTGGAAACCATACTGCCCTGATGATGGGTATCAAGCATCTATGAAACGTCGGCGACTTCCCAAAAGACAGTCATCTTTATAAACGCCGCGGTGATAACCTGAAATCTCACATTTGTCGTGCCTGAGTAAGGTTCCGGTTGTATCACGTGGTGTACATACTAATACTAAAAACCGTCGAGACAGTGTTTTCTGACTTTGCAGAGTTAAAGAAAGGGAACGGACCTCAAGGCTGTGGGATGAAGAGTACGATTTTGAGTAGGAAGTGCTCCAAGCGAGATCAGTGAGCTGTGGACACCACAGAGAAACGCCACGAAGTTAGTCACGGACAGACGAGACGAAAGGCGGCCCCGAGCTAACAAAAAAATGGGGGAAGGGAAATATTGTTTCCCGTTGCTTTATGACCTCATATGAAACCCACCGTTTTCGATCTTACCGCAAACAAACATTTTTTAAAAACATGAAATGAAGGCGACTGATAAAAGAACCTCTGCTTTCTTTCCGTATCATTTAGATGTCGCAATGGTTCAAAAAAATTCTCGTCTCGCGCTATCCTTGTTTCATCTTATATTCTCATGAACTTTTCGTAAAAAGACTAATATTTTAAGAGTTTTTAACAGTAATGTTTGTGAATTGTTTATTTCTTCATATAATCATTCATTTAAAATGACTCAGTGCCTAATTTTTTATTAAATATATTGATATTATTTGCGTTGTAAAATACAGAAAAGAGAAGGAAATTTTTCACACAATAATATATTAAATATGAAACACGTTAAATATGAAATTTAATTTTAAATGAATAACAGTAGAAAAAGTAAATAATTAGGAAAATGTGAGATAATACTAACAATATGATGATAATAATAATAATAAAGCCTGGAAAAGTATATTGTTTGTATTACACTGATATTCCAAAGGAGTGCCCAGCGCAACACCGGGTTGGTCATTGTTGCAATAACGTGCCCCATGAACAGTGCTGAGCAAAAGTTTTCCGATGATGGCCTTATGATATTTTTGCGCTTTTCATGTAAACCAGGTTCGTGAACGCAAGTGCTGATAGGCTTGGTGGTCAAGGCAAGGAAAAAGTAGCCCTTGAGGCAAAGCCCCTGGACCAATAATCGCTTGGGTCAGACCCAATGAAACAAGCACCCTGGGCAAGTGCGTATGAGGTAAAGCACGAAGGGTTAAATAATCTTCCTTTGAAGTAGGCGCTGGGGGCTTAGTCGCCGAAAGTAGATAGCCCCATGGGTGACAAAATCTTTCGGGGGCAGTTCAGATTCTTCTAAGAATTGTATGTTCTAACCCAGGGGTGTCCAATCAACGAAAGTTACGCCAAGGCACGCCCTGAGAGCATGCACCAAACTAATGCAGCCCGCAGAGGTCCAACCCATCATACTCATTATTTTGCGAGGGCAGAATGGATTTTTGAAGCCCTGGTGGACTGGTCACAGAATAGGATGCCCCGGGGGTAAACTACAGAACAGGAAAAGCAGGGGGCCAAACCCCAACGAAGCAAGCATCTTTGGGAAGGATCTGGGTGGTAAAGCCTCGGGGATTTAATAAGATATTCCGGTTGGAACTGGGCGTGAGATAAATATTTTTGGGTGCCCCAGGATGTGCATATCCCGGAAGTGGCATAGTACTAAAAATGGGAACAATAATTGCAACAGGAATAACAATAGGATTAATGCTAACAGTACTGCGCAACGATGAGCCCTGGTCACGAAGATTCCCTAACTCGTAGACAAAATTCTCCAAATTAATAGAGGATTTAATTTAAATGATTACCTTTATTATTATCTTATTGTAAATTATTAACTTTTTATGTTAATGTGAATATTGTTGCTTCGTTCTATCTCCTACAGTGGCCCAAATTTCTTTAAGCCCCTTCTGAAATCTTCATACACAGAAAAGGTTAAGTCCTGACTGACAAATGCTCATTTTCCTACGAATCTAGTCATTGTACTTTGATTTGAAGACAGAACAAAATATAGACTACGTCTATAAACAGCCTACATTCAACACTAAGGCGCTGTATTTAGTTTTCAACAATACTTAACAGGATTTTCACACATACGACAGGTATAGTCATTCGACTTTTAGACGTGAACTGAATTTATCAGCCATCAATGTTTTGTAGGTGTCAGATTTGCTACAAAGATATTTAAATACACCAACAATGTTTGTTCAAGTGCTGTCGGTATATTTTAGGTTTGCACTTCCGACATATGGTTACAACAAAAAAGCTGATCGTCAGATAGCAAGATTAATATGAGCGAAATTCTGTCAGCCTTGGAGACCAAATAAGATAGTCAAGCATTATGATGGACTTTAGATAAATTAGTCATGTGTCTAGAGCAGGATAAATACTTATGTATTCAATAAAACGTACAACACAAATGTTATTTCCAAAATATTAACACACGTAACATTCTTGGATATAACGTTGGTTTGCCTTTGTCATCACTAAAACAATCACCATTATTTTAGATTAGGCTACATAATATGTTATGTTTTCAAAAATTATTCTTAATGTGACGTCATAAAAACTTTACAAAATGTAATTACATAAAGCGTAATATTATCCGGTGTTAAATTTTAAAATACTGAATCTTGTATATTCCTTCGAATGTCACTCATTCTTCTGGGCTGTGAAAATATTATTGGGACATGAAAATATTCCATGGGTTTTAGAAGTTCGAGCATTCATACTAAACAGTATATAATTCCTGTTTTAATATTTAATATTATCAGTTGCTCTATTATAGGACTTGGCTACTCATGTACTTTGTTCCACTGAGTAATTTTGTTTTAATTTCTTACACCGATGTGCATTTTGGATGTACACTGGATCTAACAGTCGATACCCAGACACTCCTGAGGCAAAAAGCATCTCTGCTACTTGTATAATATTAAGCTAGTTGCCTCTTTTGTCGTCTTGTGCATACAACTTACGCAACTCTCCAATCTATGCTCATATCAGATAACACACCGAAGTCTTCAAAAATCAACTTAAAAACAAATTATGGGTTTTAATGAAATTATATATTAATTCATCACAATGTGTTTAAATATTAATTTCCTTGAAACTCAGACATTCATACTCAGAACAACCAGACGCAGTCGCTCAAGGTTCGAGGGACATAAGTGAAATTATGTAATCTATTCGAGGAAGTTGGCAACTTATCTTATTGACTGGTATAATCTTTCATAAAAATACAGACGTAAGCTGCTCCATCCGGTTTGCATACATCAAAGAGTAATAAACGTTCTCAAGCGAATAAAGACTTACAGCGGGAATATATTTTTACTTAAAATTCATACTGATGATTAATAACGATTACACAACATTTTACACTGCTCCTTTAGGTGCAATCATCTTACGGCCTCGGTGTGTTGGTACATACGTCGTCTCATCAAAGGGTTGTCAAAATGCCTCAGTTGATGGCGTGGATCTTGAGAGAGGCAAATGTCACGTTTTCATAGCAGCCAATCGGCCTCATTTTTGCGAACTTTCTAATTGCTCTATTCCACTTAACGTCTTTGCAGATGGCATCCCACAGTTTAAACTTACAACGCCATCCTTCGTCTATGTCTTATATGGTACTTTTGTACTTGTTCGCATTCATCCATATTTACCACGCTGGTTTGGGTACCTGGCGTTTCGCCCGCGGCTAATGCACGCTAGTGACTCAAAATCTTTTAAAACAATTTGCTGGATTTTAGTAATTCTTTCTCGATGCGACTGTATTACCAATAATCAACTTAGCCCCGTGTCCTTTTCTTGTTTAGACGACACGTGACAAGACGTGGGAAACAGCAAAGCTCAGCTTTCAAATTGCGTCGCTGTTCGGTTTCCGTTCGTCTTTCTAAGCCGTGTTATCAGCTCACTGGGCATCACTGTTCCTTTGGTATACTTTCTTTGAGACTTGATCGACTGCTGACACTATAACTTATTTCATATCGTGACATTTTGATCGTAGGGTTAACACTTTAATTTATTTTTCTTGAATTTTTACAAGACCAGTGTTTCGGAATAATGTGGTTTAGAATAGAGACTAGTGGCACAATTATTGTCCGTTATGGTATGCTTTTCCAATTGAAATGTCTTAATGCAACGACCGAACCTACGTACACTGCTATTAGAGTAAAATAAACGTACTGTAATATCCCAAACTTCTGCAAACTTTTTAAATGTTAAACATCTCTCTCAAAATATATTAGTATCATACGTTCCTTCAAAACATTGGGAAAAATTAAAGTTTTTGGGGACTGTTTTACTCATGCTCTGGTTTCGTTATTTCTGTGCCTTTATTAGCACACAGGCATGGTTTTCAGGTTTTAATCCGTGTTTAAAAAGCAATTTAGAGGGGCGAAAAGGCAGTAAATTTCACTGGCTATTCTCTTACACTAAATACATTCGACGCTATAGCTCCAGGTGTTACGTTTTAAGCGATTGTGGGCTATGGTGTAAGATAGGTCGGTCTTGACATTAACGTAACCAATTCACAGATACTGAGAATCAATTCCTTCCTTGGTCATAACTGCCATAAATGTTTTAATAAAGTCGATTAGTTTAAACTCAAGTTAATGAGAGTAAGAGATTTATATTTTCATTATATATATTGTTACAATCATAGCAGTGCTTACGGTTATCCGAAGTTAGGAATACGTACGTTTTCTTGACTCTCACTGTTGCAAAAATAAATCAAGTGTAATATGTATCGTCTCGGCGAATACCTTTTCTCTCTTTATCCCAAGACCGTTCACCTGACAATAGTATAAATTTGTTTTTTCATTCTGAAAGAGATTCCATCCAAAAGCATCAAAACTATAACCAATATTTTTTTATAATTTTGGATTCAGTAACCTTCCACATTCCCATTGGAGTGGAATTTTGTATTCCACATTTCTCTATCACTTTCAGATCTCAGGATGACTTTGTTCCTGGGGCGTCCAAACTACTCGTCCGACAGTGACTCAGGATGAGCGTTATCGGTGTGTACAGATAGCTGCTTAACCGACTGTAGGGAACCTCACTAGACTATGGCTTCAGCTGATCGCGCTGCTTAGACTCCGGTTCGTAAAACCGTCCACAATAATTCGAACGCCTTCACACGACCGCAAATTAGTCTAGCTGTCAGCTATGTCGCCGAATCTTCTCTAAATTTAGAATGAAGTATACGCAAGTACTTGGAAATTCTACTTCCTTATAACAAATTTTCATAATTTAGACGGAATGCAGTTCACGCTAATAGTTTTTTTTCTGATTTTGCAACCAAAAAATTGGAATACAAAAGACTGCAAAGCGTCTGACACATTTTACACTCGAAAAATTAAAAGGAATTATTGTTCCACATAATAAGACATTAGCATAATTAGGAACTTCCAAAAAAATTAATATAATTTGTCCTTAAATTTGTCACCTTACTAAATATAGGCCCATATCTTCTCAAGGTAAGATCTGTTCCGTGCCGTTGATTTCTAGGCATGCCATTTTACAAGCACAGGAACAAATATTAAAATGTTGCCATAAAAACGTTTTTCTTTCAGTGTACCTACATGTTTAAGTATATTAATTATAACTACGACATAAAAAGTCTGTCTTGTAGAACTTTATCGTGTAAAATTCCGGATGTATGTTAAATGTTGTCGATTATGCATCCAACTTATCAGTTCGCTTCTCCGATATCTTGATAGTGGGACGAGAGACACAAAAATATAGCTCCAGGGTCATCTCCAGTTACATGACCTTCACACAGAGATTCATAAATATGGTCTACTGGGTGTTCAGACACACGCTAGCTTCTCAGGCCAACATCGTATAATAAATGAGTTCGTAAAACGAAGTTGGAACTACGTCGAAAAAATCATGTCTTACTCATCACATTCAGTTGTCCTATAGTCTGTTGAATGGGAAAGCAGTTAAAAGAAAACAAAGACAGTATGAAGATGGCTTGCTTCTCGGTTGAGTTTCCTGTATTCCGGCAAAATTTGACTAACGTTTCAGAGGTCGTTTGTTACCTCCGTTATCAGGGCGATGACCTATGAAACTTTTGGAATCATTAAGATAGTTGTCTTCGCAGCGCCGTGTAGTCTGGTAGAAATTTAATGGACGTTTCAGAGATTTCTGATGGAGGCAGCAAGAGCCTCCGAAACGTCGGTAACCTTATACTAGATTATACGGTGCTACAACACAGACGACAGTCATATTAGTGAGAATCATATAATCCTAAATAAAGACAGTCTTTCTATACAGCACTAAATTCTATGATATAAGATTTTCTGTCATATTATTCTGTCGTTTTCGAAGACAATTTTTCTTTGTCCCACTCCATTATCAGTTATTGTGATCTTCTTTGAATCCTGTTCTCTCCCTCTAAAACAAAACCAACTTGCGTATTTGGCGTCCGCATATAAATTCTCCAAAGTTTGGCATAAATATAATAAAGATGATTTGTAAAGTGGGATGCATTGTGTGTTCTGATTGAATCGATTATTACGTAGGCAGTATGCAGCCTATTATGAATTTGTTCTACATCCGCTTGCGTTCTTGCTATTCTTCGAAACTAAGAAATTAGCACTAATGTAAAGTTTTATAGATTTCTACTATAGGTCTATTATTAAGTTGAGTGACACATAAGAACAAATTGAATCACATGATAGAATATGTGGTGCTGTGGCAACTCATCTGGCAACACTAATTAAGAATACCTATTAACACTAAAACTTCACTGTCCACTTTCCCATTTACCGAAGACGTCGTTTAAAAATAACCCTACGGGCGTCCATCAACGAAGACACAAACCTTGAAAAAAATTTTAAACAAAGCGTTTCATGGTACAAGAAATTCATATAAAGTTTTAGGCATGAGAAGAAGATAACTTGGAAGATCAAGACGAATATGAAATAATAATATTAAAATGGATCTTAAAGATATAAAATATTCAAGTGTGAACTGGATTTATCTGGCACAGTAATAAATCTTCGTGTTTCTTAAATGGCCACGGATTTCTAGACAAGATGGGTTTCTATAAGAATAAGGACTCAGCTGCGCGGCGTTAGTTAACAAAGACGAAATAAATAAAAATATAAAACAAAGGTTTTTAAGAATACTACTGCGCCCAATAATAGCTGTACTACATCAAGAATGCTCTCATTATGGTAACTATAAGAGAAAAGCTATCTTGTTTCTATACTTCAAGTACACTCTGTATTTATTGTTATAGGAGATGGTGTGTTGCTTTGACAATTTATAGCTGTACTCATGCTAGGGGCATATACGTAGTCAGTTACAGTCATATATGGTAATTGGTTGGAAATGTAGCAGGAAGGGATTAAATCCACAGGTCAATCGGAAAGTCATCTCATGCCAACCAATATTCACATTAGTACGAGCTGATAGCTACAATTCAGGCTATGAAGTGTATTTGTCACATGATTTGCTCCTTGGGTTATCCAGAGATATAATTACAAATTTTTTGATCAACTAACCCTGCTACTTGCCGTGATGATCGTGCTGATGATGGTGGCAGCAAACACCGTCAGTAAACTTCTGCGAGACTACATTACGCATTAACCTATAAGACAGCCATTTACATGACGAAAATGTTTATACATGGCAAGAAATCTCTAATAATTTAATATTAAATATTAAGAGTTACTTCTTTTGCGTCTTACATTATCCTCGCACATGAAAGAAACATTTTCTGTATTAACTTCGGTTGAGATAAAGCACTTTATTGAACACATAGCGCAGTTAAAAATGTGAATCGAGTGCATAAATATTTCACAGGGCGCACTCAGCTCATACAAGGACTAATTTTATTTGTGAAGGGTAAAACTGTACTTGAGTAACTTTTGTACTCTGTCTATTTGAGACAAATCGTTTCATTGCTTATTCGTTTTTACCAACATAATCACCATCAGATAGAACCCAGACACACGACACAGTTGATAGATCTTGTCCTCGGTCCCAACAGACATAATATACATATGAAAGCGATTCGTTGATTATTTATATTTGAAACCCACTTTTATCTGAGTAGCTTGAAGCCAAAATTATCCGAGCTATACTCAATGAGATTTGTCTTAGTATTCTGGCAAGGGCATCCAAGTTCGTACCATTGAAAATACGTCATCGTCATCATCATCCCTCTACGTCCCAGTAGCCCATAAAATATCAACTAAGACAATGCTGGTTAATGAATGTGAAAATTTTGTGTGCGTTGTTCACCGAAGTAGTTATGAACAACCAAATCAGTCATTTACGTATTTTGTACTACCTGAACTACTACCAGTGTCTCAACGAGTACTTTGCTCCACAGGGCAAGTTGCGGCTTTGTGGCAAATTGTAGTTTCTGAAATATTTATAACATCCTGATGCCTGAACCTTTTATTCTATGTTAGCATTCCAAAACCAAAATAAAGGATAATGTCATGGCAGATTGTGACCAGTCTAAAGATTTCCAGTCTACTTAATAAAGGATTCAGTAAAAGATTTTCGGCTAAAATGTTATTTTACAACACTTAAATTTCAATATGTTTTATAGCGCAATAATAATTTGTTATCACCCTATGGTATTAATACATTATGCACACAACAGAAGCAGTCCTGGACCAACATGTGTATTTATAATGCAAACGGGAATATCATCCGATGTCGTACGCTAAGGTCACCTTTCCATCACAGGAGAGATGGTGTTCTGACGGACAACCAAGTCTCTCTCTGTGCAACAAAAATATCCATATGTATAAGAAATTGGTTTATAGGCTACCAGAGTTTCAAGTTGTTTTGTCTCTCTTTGTTCCGGCCGTAATACATATTACGTAACGCATGACTCGAAAATATATTATCTATTGTAGAACCAGAATAACAAAATGTTATGAAATGATTACACCAAAACTGTGGTAGCTGAGTCTGATGGTTCAACGTCTCCAATACAAGAATCTGACATAGGATATGATCTTAAACCAGTTCTATCCATTTTCTTTGCTCACAAGAAATTCCCCCAAATTCGGTTTTAATATTGCCTCCCATCTCGTTAACGGGTCTCCAATTTTCCATTTCGCAACAGTTTTCTCACCAAAATTCTGTGTGTATTCCTTGTATCTCCCATCCTTTTTACACGTTTAAACCTCCTTAGCCCTATATGCCAAATTTCACTACCCGCACAATACTAGGAATCTTGCATAAATCACAAAGTTCCTCGTTATGTAGACTTACTCTTATGTTCTAAATTGCAAACTTGCTACATTTTTATTGTAACCATATTTACTTTCCAGAGAATTTTATTTTAAAACACTTGAATTTATTTTCTTCCATGAAATTAAAATACTATAGTCATACAAGCAACTGACGAAATAATTGGTTTATACAGAATGCACCATTTAAATAGCAACCCAAAACCAGTGACGTTCTACAGTACAAAATTTAAACCAGAAGCAGGTCCAACATTGTGTAATAGACTCTCCCGTGACAATTGAATCAAAGTCACCGTTTACTGCTGATAGGTCACTGCTCACACCAGACGCACGAAATCTTCGCAGATCTAAATATGGTGTATTCACAAACAGAACGTATGTTCAGTCTCTAACATTATTTCGCATCAAAATTGTTTGTTGCTTTTCGTGAAGCATTAAATAACACATGTCCTGACAAGAAGTTTCCGAGTAAGACAACGATAAACCGAATGGTTACAGAATTTCAGGATACAGGAAGTGTTTGTGGCAAGTGCAAAGTTAGCGATAAAACAGCTGAAATTACGGTCGTGCCTATATCAAGTAGTACATCAGCTGCAAAAACAAGACACAGCTGCAAGAATTAAATACTGTCATTGGTTTTGTCGTTTTGTTACTGAAGGTGACGACAAGGTTGATTTTTAAATAGTAGAACATTCTGAAAATCTTGGTCCGAGTTTTTTTTTATAAAAAGAACGTTACGATAACAGTTGAGCGAAAATAATAATTCAATTCAATTCATTTATTTAAGTGCTTGACAACAGCCAGATAAGGCTAATAACAGTCAGGCACTAATTTAATTAAATTCTTTACTGTTATTATTAGTGCGCTGCATCAACAGCCAGATGATAATATTATTAATAATAATATCCTAAATGTGTTTTCCCAACTTTTCGGTAATAAAATTGTAGCTTACTCCCTTTAATTTTGAAATCCATTTTATGATCTTGTAGTTATAAGCATTATAATCATGACGAGGATTAAATTAACTTCTTACTCGAATTACAGAATTAAATGTCGACAAAGAATATCCTCCCTCCGGGTCACTAACACAAGCACTATGAAAGCATAATGTAGGTGAGAAAGGTCAAGACTAGTACTGTCATGTGATATTCTCAACAATATGTTCTAGTGACTAGCTACGGGCTGGACGACCGGGGTTCGATCCCCGACGGGGGCAGAGGATTTTTCCTCTAGCCTCTGCGTCCAGACCTAATGGAAATACTAGCTAATTTTTTTTATGGTCTGCATTTATTTCCAGAATCCGACTGTTTACTTCCTACAAATTCGGTAGAATTTAAACAGTTAACTATGCCGTGTCTATAACTGCAGGTTTTGCTGTTTCGATGTCTTCTTTATTTACTATTATGGGATTTTTTCAAAACTATAAAGTTACAACGATTTTTCTGGAACGCAGTTAGTATTCAGTCGTACTAACTGTTTTACCAATTACATTTCTGCAATAAACCAGTCACTGTATTTGGGATGAAAAATTTGTTTTTTTTTTAATTTTCATAAAAACAATTCACAAAGATAATCATAAACTTTTCAAGTATAAAATGTGACAGCAAAGCAAAGACAAATGAATCGAGGGAAATGATACACATATGAGTGTTAACCATATACAATTTTTTTATTTAAGTTTAAAAATAACTAAAATTGAACTGACTGACCTGCGTATTTAGTTTCCACACGTACTATTCTTATTGCTTTGCGTATTTTAACGGTGTGCAGGGATTCTGGAATATAGACATATAAGGGATTGATCGATATTCATTTCGTTAATATGGATTTGCACCGCGTTTGGTTGAATCAGTACAAAACATCAACCAACATCCGACACTACACGTACATTCCAGGAGGAGGAAGGCTTCCTCTATTATGTCACGAGTAGTAACAGGTGGTGCAATGCATGGGATCACAATAATGTTTAATACTACAGTAAATGCTGCCATCCTACTTTTCATAATTATATAATTCCAAAACCAAATATTATCTCTCTCTTTAAATTCCGTTCTCTTAAATTTCCCAATTCTTTATTCCTCTCTCTTCTTTCATACCATCTCTGTCCCTCTTTCCTATTTCTTTCCCTTTATTTTCCTTTTATTCCTTCCTTTGTTCTCTTCCTCATATTTTCCTTTTTGTTTGTCGTAAGAGCTGCCATGGAAACATCGTAGACGTATTTCCGAGTCGAATCCGCGTTTTAACGTATTTAAAAGGCGAATAGATTCGGCTGTTGCTAAAAGTATGATGTATTGTGTACAGAATTGTACACTAACAAAGCTCTGTCAAAGAGATCCAAGGCATTAGAGAACAATTAATTCGTGGTATCAGTATGAGTCTGTCACATGAAACATTTTTAACTGACGAGGTCTCCGGGAATGTAATCTGAAACACTGGTAAAGCCGAAGTTTCACGACATTGCCGTCCAACATTTTAGTAACATCCTTCTAACTACTACGCCTGTAACGTGGTCTCTCTCCTTGACATTACCAGACTAGAATTCTTTATAACTATAAGAATTTCTTCATGCGTTGTTATGTTTCACCCAGTCCATTCGTCTTCATTTTATCGCCTTAATAATTCCGGCATTAATTTTCTCCATCCTCCATTCAGGGACACAGCATACTTTATATTATATTATATTTTCATGTTATACAAATATATGTGATAGAGAAGCCAAGGACAAAAGTCCAAGGAACTGAAGAACACTGCAAGTATATGCATTTCCTTTATCTTCCAGCAAAGTACGTGCAATATTATTATGAATAACAAAAGCTACTGTACAGATGAAACTAGATTATAATTGCATTTATTCGATTCAATCATTGTACAAATTTATGCGAGGCTTTTGAAAATACATGTCACCGGACATTCACGCTTCGAATGGAAGTAACGAGCGGTCTGATTATTCAACATACTCGTTTTCTGTCCAGAAAATTGCGAGAACATCTTACAGGGCGCTCACTACTCGTCTCCAAGTCTGTCTGTCTATCTGTCTGTAGAACTAATTTTATACATTCACCAATAATGTCAAATCATACCACCTAGGCTGAAATAAAATTGTCGATTTGGGTTATACATGAATTTTACTGCAAAAAGGGATTTTGTTTTTTTTATTAGTTTTAATTTTATTACACATTTTTTAGTGTAGAAGGTCTATGACAGTAAAGTTTCAGATTCTCAAGACGACGATTATAAAGATGGCTGACTTCTGAGTCGTTGCATCGTGTTGTCAGGTTGAAAGTTACCGATGTTTCAGAGGTCCTTACTGCCTCCATCATCAGGGCCGTGGTGGTGGTGGTGGTAGTAGTAATACTTTTATATTCAAACTAGGCCTAATCCGAACAAAATACAAACGAGATGATCAATATCACAGTGATGTGAATTCTGAACCATCTTTATAAGTTTAGTCTTTCATGAGTTTTCAAACAAGATCTTTTGAATCTTTCATCTAAACAACAAGTAAACTGGAGTCAGAGAAAAAGACAAATGATATCGCTACGTGAGACTGATTGGTGCACCCAAGCGAATATGACGCTCCCTACAGTCGAGGTTTGACAAACGAGAACTGAGATGGGATATTACAACACACGAAGCATTCACAGCACAACGCTTAACTTAGTGAATCTCTTACATTTATTAAGGAATAAAGATACGCATAATAAATGTAACATTTGCTTTAAGAGGTGTGCATTCTTGAAGAACACTTCGACACGTACCATGTGCGGCTTAAAATTATGCCAAGCCATATTCGCCAAACTATAAATGGTTCACAACACGCAGTCTTCGGAAATATTACCAAAGATTATTACTATATTCATCATCACTGTCGCCATGATATTTAACTAATGTTGTAGTATCTCAACAGTGAGAAAAAATATATTGATATAAATTTTCGTTGAATTAGTTTTAAAGTTGTGTCTCCATGTAAAAGAAATCAATAACAATGTCAATGTATGAAATGTATAAAATATTTAAGAACAGTTGGTAAAGTTTCTCAAGAAACTGCTGGCTCGTGGAGTGGTGGGGATGTCCAGTAGGGAGCGATACGCTACTAATTGCTCTAAAAACGTCTGAGTCCAACAAATCTAATGACGTCACTTTTGAGTCAACATTTTGTACTACAAAAACATAGTAGGTATTTGCATGTTAACCACGTTCTTCAACGATTAGCTACTTTACTGATTTTGTAATACCGAATTATTTTATCAGCTCACTGAATTGTACAGTTCTTGTTGTTTTAATTGTGAAACACAGACGACATAAAATATTACAATTTTATAAGCCTTCTATGGAAAAGGGTGCATAGAAGATTTATTTGGTGGTTCGTTTTTGTAAATAGAGTACAGAATTTACGTTTTATTTTGAAGGTGGCGAATTCTATAAACTCCGTTGAATTACTTACATCACTGAGATAAGTTTATTTTGCCACACCATATTTAACATTGTTTACTGTTTAATGGTAGAGATGCATGACACATTTGCAGATGGCTGTCTGATGAGTTGTTGGGCCGTGTAGTCTGGTAGAAATTTGCTGAAGTTTAGAGGCACTTCTTGCCTTCAAAATCAGGACAATGACTCATTGCCCTTATGACGGAGGCTGGAAGCACTTCTGAAACGTCGGCAAACTTCTACAACACAACGCGAAGCAGCAATCTAGAAAACAACAATCTTCTTACAACTGAAGTATGATTGATGCTTTACGGCTTACATATCATATCATATCATATTACCAATAAATTATCAAAACTATCACGTCAGACTTATTTTTCTGTGTAAATATCACCATATTTGCATAAATATTTATAAAATCCGTCTGATTTGTTCGGAATTCATTTCAGTTTCCTAAAATTGTAGGGCGCATAAGCCTATCCCTTTATTCAGACATCGGCGAATTATCTCAAATTGTAAAAGCATGTTTACCCTTATCACTACCAACCTCATAGCTAAATTTCAACACTTTAACTTACGAAGATACAATAGGTCATTGGGGCGAAGTTTAACTATACCGATTTCACCCACTTCTGCTTGCAAACCTGCTGAGGTTTACGCAGTATCGTGTTACATCTTGGAAGGAATGGTTACTTCAGATTTAATGAGACATATCAGGTGTATCAACGTCTACCACCCCCAGGAGACAGTTACCCTTTCCGACCCCTTCTCCTAACCTAACCGCGTTGCAACGATAACAGTGGAAGATACGGAGCTCAGTCTCTTGAAACAAATGACGAGATAAGGTGAGACGGATTAATGATGACATAGTGACGAAAACATTCGAACAGGTCGCAGGGCGATGTTTTAATTTGTAATGACGTCACACAGGTTACCATTCAGTTACGAAGTGTTGGAACTCTGCCTAGATGCTTAGAAAAATTATGAAATTCACTTTTTAAATATAACATAAAACCTACTTGCAGACAAGCAACTAATTTTCTAAAGCTGTCAAAATTATAATTCCCCGTCTACGACTGTGTATAGCCTAATACTTGCAAGAAACAAGCAAATTTGGCGTGTTACTTTCCCTTTTCATATAAATGTATTAGAATATAATACAATTATAATTTATGGTTTAACGGTCGTTACATAAAATGCCATCTCTTGCGAAGAAAATATGTAACTAATTCTCTAACAAAAGTTGAATTAAATTTCGGTTTCAGACTGAATTTGCTACCACAACTCTCTTAAGGGTATTTCAAGTCTAGGTATATATAGCCCATTGCAGCACAATTCCATCGAGCTGGAAAGCTGAGAGTCAGTAAGGTAGTAAGGAAATCACAGTTTATTGCTTTATTGACAAAAATCCGCCAATTCACCATATCCTGAGCCAGCTGAATCCAGTTCACATACTGACAGACTATCCTTCCAATAACGTCCTTTTTCCCAAAAAATGATCTCTTTCTGAAATACTGAAGTTTCGCCATAGCGCAAGTCTGCATGTGGATATTTTATACTTTCAAGTGAATTAATAGACTAATTGAATTTGTACAGAATAGACTAAAATTATATTTTGTTAGTAAGCTTAAGTAATAACTTAATGATGGATGTTGTGATTCTCACATAAGGTGACATACTAGTTTATTTTGTCCATACTAGACTAAATTTACGTTCTGGTGACAAAATAAAGTAAATACTCCGAGTGCCTACTGTTTCGCCAATCCCCTTACAGTTATTTTCATACGGCTCTAAAGGAGCAAGCCTATATTTAGAGGTAGTGTGTGCTGGGGACTTGGCACTTAGTATATCCTGATCCAGCCCTAACAACGGTCTGTAGAGTGAGAAGTTACTTCCGTAAAGATAGGTGAAAGTTATTGATCCTGGTTCAAATTGATACGTATGAATCCTGTTCTCGGCTCTAATTCAGATCGATAAAATGAACCTATTTCCTTCCTTGTCAGGAAGGTAAATTTGAAGTAACTGTTCTGTGACATACAAGTTCTGAGATCAGGGTGAATTTTACTATCTATATTTCATGTGTTTTGCTTAAATGTAAGTAATATGATAAGAAAGGATGACTAGACCTACATAGAAAGCAGAATATCTATTTAAAATTATTAGAATAGATTATTTTAACTTTCCCTTTGTTTTTCCTCATCTTCATCGATTCTTTTCTATATATGGATCAACATTTCTGAACTTTTATACAACACAAGTTAATCCTTAAATAACATCTACCTGTATGGTTTGAAATGGGCCATACAAGTTCAGACTTCTACTAAAATTTGTCTGTGTAGATAAATCTCAAAATTTGAAAGGAAACAAAATTGTCTACGCAGATTCATAACAACTTTATCATCTTTAGTCATTTTTAGCTAAAATGTACTCCACTGGCTATGCAGTTAAAATGGGGGAGATAAAGCATACAAAATATTAATTAATAAACCTCTTCTGAAAATACCAATTTGAAGGTTAATTGCAGGTACGGTGTTAAAAGAAACGTTAAGACGTAGGAAGTGGCTGTGACAAGTGCTCACTGAACGATAAATTAGCTAATATTATGGCCCTTCCAATTTGGAACAGTGTTATCTACTGCATGAATGTGTTGCGACTTTAAGAATATAATACTGGCACTAGTTCCGTCGTTTTATGCATGAAGGTGATAATGTATATTAGGATTTTAGCGTGACACGAACTGTGAATTCCAACTTACGCTGGTTCCGTCGTCTTACGCATGAAGGTGATCATGTATATTAGGATTTTAGAGTGACACGAACTGTGAATTCCAACTTACACATGGGCAAAATTTGTAACTTGAGAATTTGACATCCTGCTTTAGAAAATTACTGTACTACCACAATATCATTTCGAAATAAAATAACGCACTGATCATATGATAGGGTACGAACATTTAATTAGGGTTCGAATTTCGAAAGCATGCCTTCACTTAACTTTAAACATCAACAAACAAAGTCTTCAAAAAAAAACTGAACAAGCTTTTTTCTTTTCAAGTTTGAGCTAACTACTAAAATTAATATATTTTATTACAGACGCTTTTCCATGAAAGATCAATAAGATTGTGGGATTGGTAAATACATTTATAATGAAAACCCGCACAATAAAAATGGAAAGACTGGTGACTATTCGCAGAGAGTTGAAGCAAGACTAAAATAACACGAAAGTTCAAAAGCAAACAGCAAACACAAAGAGCGAAAGAGTGGTGAGAAAGGACAAGAGAAAGTAACTAGAGTAAGGGAGGGGTTAAGAAGAACCAAGAAGGGAGTGGAAATGATTAATACGTGTCAAAGTGACTTAAACACAAGGAGGCACCACCCTCGCCACCACCTCTTTGCTAACCTCTTCCACCCTACCTCTTTCAGACTCTCGAGTTTTCGTTTGTTCTCCGCTCATGTCATTCGTTATTAGATCTAGGGAACTCAAAGATATTTGGAATTCCAAGTGACGTCTCGAGTAGAGAAACGAAACACAGGCTGCGAGAGTAAACGGATCGAAAGTGGCCAGAGTAACAAGTCTTACTGTCAGTTTTGAAAACATTCAATTTCAGACGTCCACTTCGATACAGACGTAGGTGAAATATTTGTAACGGGCAGACATGAAAACTTCTGAAGAAGTGCAGATTCTTTATAAAGTTTTAAACGAAGGGCACATACTTCCTATTTCAGAATTGCACAACAGAGGCTTCATAGCTTACGTGTCATTTCGTGGTCTGGTTATCAACTACAAATTCTTTGAAGAACACTGTATGAATTGAATTCTTCTGTCCTTCCAATGCTTTTCATTGATCATATGCAACCATTAACAGATCTACATTGAAAATGAATAAATTTGTACTTTAATAGGAGTTTATTGAATTTGTCCCGAATGCGGTCAAGAGAATGTGCAACTGTCGCTGTGTAAAAGTCAAATAAAAACTATCGAAGGAAGGTGTCGTAAATTAACCAGGAAAATGGTCTATAATATTGTGTTATCATCATGTCAAGAAACGGTTTCTGATTGAGTGTGCGTCTGTTACGCATTGAAGTTGTTCTCAAAAGTGAAGTTGCATAACAGCATATTCTATTTTACAAGTTCTGCTAGGTCTACCAAAGATAAATTCAGCCTGCAGGAGTACACTCACACAGTACATGTTACTTCAATTTAGGCTAAGCTGTTTGAATTAAACATTTTACAATCAAAGTTGTATGACACGGAATGGAAATATTTAACACTATATAGAGATTTCATCTGAAGGTTTAAATGTCAATTTCTTGATCCAGATTAATCCAGTCCATACACTTAAACCCTATTTAACGCACATTTCTGCTATAACTTTAATATTCAAAAATGTAATCTGAATGTCACGTCATCATTGTAATTAATTTTACTGCATAGTAAAAAGGAACAGAATAATATGTGAAAAACATAAGAACAGATAAAATAAATTACTTTGTTAGAGAAACAGAAGCATATAACGTTAACGAAGAGAGACGAAAAGAGAAAGAGAGACAGCAGGGCCGTTGATGAAAGATATAGAAAACCACTCCACCTCTCCCTACATCCTGGTTCTTGCTTCTATACAAAACTTTTTACTTGTTTCTAACTTCCAAACAATAAACTCGTGGAAAACAGAATTTCTTCCTAATTCAAGCCCCTGTCTTAATTGTTCTCCGTGCGCCCCTTTCTTACCATTATTTAAAAGAAAACGCCTGTAGAGCTTGGATCGTGATACTCCATTTATCAACTTGCGTTAAAATGTGGTTAAGATTAATTAATTATTACATAAATTATTCAAATCGTAACTGAAGCCGTTCGTAATATTGCTTGTTGTGCTGACGCAAACTCAGTTCAGAATAAGTATTC
>NW_019059813.1:51875-70390 GCF_000696155.1 Zootermopsis nevadensis
TGCAGCTTGTCGTATCGACATTTTGGTTTACGTACTGAAGTTTCATTAATTTAAAAAATTCAGTTCTACAAAAGATAAAGTATTTGAAAGTTAGAGAAAACAATAATTCGTGTCATCGTTTTACTCTTTAATTTTTATTAGAGTGATGAAATCAAAAATGGACAGGACATGTAGACTGCGTGGAAAATGTTAGAAACAAACAACTTTTGTTGACATAAAGGAAGAGACCGCTTGGAAGATTTGGTTGTGGAAGAGAGGACATTGTTAAAAAGAAACTTAAAGAAATAATATACGAGAATTTGAACTATATTAATCTGGATCAAGATAGTCCAGGGACGAGCTCTTGTGAACGTTGTTATGATAGTTCGAATTTAATAAAAATCAAGGAACTCCTTGACTAGCTAAGCGACTACTAGGTTCTCAAACAGGACTCTCCGCCGTTAGCGATTTATAACATTTAATGTGTAAAAATACATATTTTTATTGCGTGTCCAGTGAGAATAATGTTTACTCAAGAAGTGACTTAAATAATATTGTTTGTATGAGTAAAATACTGCTTAACCCATGTTATTGAATAATCTGGCATTACTTATTGTTTCTTAACGCCGTCTAGGTTTCTTAGGTTGTATATAGTCTAATAGAAACGCAATGGTATCTAATGAAGTGAAAAAATTGTGGAAGGAATCAGCTGTAGCCTGAAGATGATTATCTTCCGGAACATGGCACCGTAAAAAGTTATCGACGTTTCAAAGCTGCTTAGTGCCTCCATTATCAGTCGAGAATCGCCCTGATGATAGAAACAGCAAGGACCTCTGAAACGTCGGTAAGCTTCTACCAGACTTCACGGCGTTGCCACCCAGACGAGAGCCATCAACTTTCTCAACGTCGTGAGAATCGAAAATCTCTTACTTTCTATGACTGCCTGCATGTGATCTTGTTGAAATCTTTAATGGCTTAATTAAATTGTAATTGCAATTCTCCTCCCATTCTGTTCGTAGCTTGGAATTTGTCAGATAGGCAAATTCACTTCTCAGAACTCAACACCACATAATGTTACCGAATTTTAAAGAGACTACACAATGAAATCAATTTAAGATAAAATATCTTGTTGTTATCGGAATAATATGCTGCGAGTTAAATATGCATAGCATAATAAATCCAATAATTAAGTGAAGAGCGCTCGTTTCTTAAGACTGCCGGATTTGTATCAACACACCGTTAAAATAAAGAAATGTTAATTATATTATACTTAGAATCAATTGAACACACTTTATCCAGTGTTTACAAACATGTTTGTGAAGGTATGCTGTGTGCATCAAATTCATACCAGTCAAACGCGCACCTTGTGCGGTATAAATAACAACTACTTTTGCATACCACATCAAGTTTTAAAAAATTCTCTGTAATTCACCCAAAGTAACCTACGCCTTCCTTAAACCAGCAAATCATGTAGTTTGCCTACAGAAACGCAAGACAACCTATTATATGGAAAATAACAGTGCAGCACTCTAAATAGAGACGATGATGATGACGATGACGACGACGACAACAACAACAACAACAACAACAACAATAATAATGCCTCAGAAACGTTTCACCATAAGGCAGGCAATTCTCCGAAACCCAGGCCATTCCTAAATTTGACTATTCTTTGATTACAAACATAAGCAAGATTCCACTAAATGAGCTATTGGCGACTTGCTACTAGCGAGTCGCATGACTCTTTCTGCTAATGGGGTGAATGAAAATATGAAGGGCAAGCAATCACAAAAGGATAGTTTATTAAAATTGTATGGATATAGGCCTACAACTTTAAAATCGCATTAGTGTGCGAAGGTACATTATGTCGTTGGTCAAACCACATGGCATTTATCAAAACAACATGAAAACTATTATTCTGGGTTTAATAAATTAAATTTTATAAAAATACCAATAAATTGAAATAAAATCTGTTAGAAAGTTAACAAACAACGCCTTAACAATGAACATAGTTGTATGGAGAAACACACGTTACCCGTTTACAAGTTTAATGCCAGCTGTAATCATTTACGTTGAAGAGATGATGACTCGCTTACTGTCTGCAATATTACTTGCTCTGTACGATGAGAAAACGGGCTACAAACATGCCATGTGTCTAACAGACACCAACAACATTTTAAAATAATTAATAATTACTCTTACGCAAACACAATACAGATGTTAGAAAGAAATATAAACTGTTTAAGGTTTTGTACTTACTGAACATTTTTGAAACAAATATTAAACAACCCCACTTAGCAATACGAAATCATCACACAACCACACAACGTACCCTTTACAGTCACTACTAGATGCGCGTGCTGGAAGTTACTGAGCAACTAACAAGCGAAATGAAAGTGCTGCCAACATTGCCATAAGAAAATAACTGCGAGAGGAGAACGTAACTTTCAATCTCTATTTCCTGAGTATGGGCCGCTTCTTTCTACAGTTTAGTGAGTTGAAATTTTAAGGTTGGTAATAATTATGTAAGGCAACAGCGGTTTGTTAGTCGTTGTCGTGAAACTAGAGATATCAGAATAGATATTTATTAAAAAAATCATTGTTTGATGTTAGGGCGAGGTATGTCATCGTCCACTGAGTATAAGAACAGGGAAAGTAAAATACTTGTACGAGAAATAAAGGAAATAATTATATGTTGAATTTAACACTTCAAAATTCTTTGCCGTGTGAAGCTTAAAGATTCAGTAACTATATTTTCCTCAGAGTGTGTTTGTGAGTTTCGTAAGATTCTCAGAATAAATAGCGATTATTTCCCTCACCATCATTAATAAACAACCGATATTTGTTATAGAGAAACGTTGCCCTCTTTGAGGTAGAAAGTGAATTTTGAACATTATTTAAATAAGCATTACATGACGAATCAGCTGATTTCTAATTACAATAAAACCTGATAGACGTAAAGTAATAGAAACCTATGAATCAGTACAGCAAATAAATCTATTGGTCTATTATTTTTAAAACTGTTTCAAAATAAATACTGTTCATATGTAACTGAACCAAAGCAATGTAAGTTCTGAATATTTTAGTAGTTAAACTTCTGGGGTATTCCTGAGGACACAGTCCACACGCGTTCGCTGCATCAAGTCAAGAACCTGAGGAAATGCAGACGACCAGAGACAAGAGCCCGAAATGCATGGGACTACGAAAGAAGTTCACAGTTCATGGTTAGCTTAACTTCTACGTTTAGTTTACTGATAAATATATGACTGCATGAAACGTATCCTGATTGTCTGTTATACTTTAAAGTATTAAGTATAGCTTACGGCTAACAACATGGCCGGATGACAGGAACAGGACAGCAATTACGATAAGACCGGGACAGGAAAGCAAACAAGAGAAAGGAGACGACAGTGCCAGCAGAATATAAAGCCGAAAATGAAGACTTGACGGAAGTGTGTAGACGTAAGACAGACAGTTCATCGGTGGATGAGTTCCATAAATCCTGCATCAAGTATACACAGCGAGTAATCAGTAAGAAGTCCGTACGATAACTCCTAACTGATTTTCAAGAACTGTTTAACAGACATCCAGCAACCAAACTGACAAAAATCAAATGGGAAACTGTTTTCAGCCGTCAGCGTGAAGGACAGGACACCCTCTGGACGATCATACACGCGTGGGGAACTATGTCACGAAGCTGGTGTGCCTCTGTTACGCTCGTCAAAGAGGTCTCGTCGCAAATGATCGTCAGAAATTTGGATACCTGAGGCGACGATGCATGTCGAAAATCTTTCTTGAAAAAACTATGTGACAGTACCATGAAACGGAGGCCATATGCTCATGGCTACTCTCTGCTCATTGGTGTATTCAGACAGATCTCGTCTTCAAAAATCTTAAAAATTAAACTAAACACATAAAACCAGTTATTACGTATTACTTATAGCGGCTTTTGTCATAAGCAATACGCAAGTTATAGAAAATTTTGACGCAGTCTGTAGATTGATTTTAGTCCTTCAAAGGTTGGAATGGCAGAAATGTAATTATTTCTTGTTTCCAATTATACTGAGCGTCAGAAAAAAGTTATATAATGTGTGTCCCTTCAAGCGATCTAAATTTGCAATGAACCAGTAATATCCTCTTTAGTTAATAGGGACACGAGTGGCGACTGGGTGGGCTCGTGTTTGGTCGCCTGTGTTCAGAGGCACATCCTTCTTTTGTGGGACAGGGATGCTGCTGCAACAGGTGGGTCGTATATAGCGACAGTACACCAGCATCGCAAATCATAATTTGCTGCCGGGAAGAAGCAGTGCAGACGCGAGACTGCGAAAGCGAGACAAATGATGCACGTGAAAGTAAGGCAGGAAAGAATAAACAAAGAGGAAAGCAAAAAATAAATTTTAGCAAATAAAATATGTGGCATGTAAGCAAATATGATTTTGCTGGAGCAAAATTGTAAGAGTACTGTTTTAGCAATAATACTTATCTGTAGTATTCAATCGTATTTTTGCTGAATTGATACAGAGGGCAACTTTTAGTGTTTCTCTTGTAATATTTTTGGGTTTCTTCATTACGCCTATATGGCAGGTCTAGACAATAGATGTTCCTTAAGTTCCTATTTACTTAAGTGGGAAAAAGTGATAAGGAAGGTGAAGAAAGCGTACAGTATTCTGATTCGAAAGCCTGAAGTAAGAGACAACACAGAAGATCGAACTGCAAATTGAAGATTAGGAAAATATGCTTAAATGCCGTGGATTGGATTTACTAGGGAAATAATAAGGTCCTATTTCGGGTTCTTATAAACACGGTAAATTAATTTTATGGTTCCGTAGAAGGTTGGGAATTTCTTGACTATTTTAAAAATCTCTTAACAAACGACAGATGAAATTAAAATTTAAAATGTAGTAATAAAATATATAATTGTCTTTTGTTTCTATCAGTAACAATTCTAGTATGGTATCGAATTGCGTCTTAATGATCCAGTTGCTTTGAAACCAGACTGTACTTTAGAAATACCCCTGTCCCTCTCATTCTGTTTACAAACAACATAGTTACCATATTACTCTAACCACTGGACCGCGTTTTGCTTTGCCGATTATGGTCATAAATATTAGTATGAGAATAAAAAACATTCGCCATCTTTTAGTTATACTTACTCCGAATTTCTGCGGATTAATCATCACAATTTACCTAATTGCATAGCGCTGACTCCTTCGTAAATCAGTAATCTCTCAAATGGACAAAAAGTTGCCAGTGGAACCACGGTTCCGGAGAATTTGACGTAAATACGTCTATACGGAAAGGAAGTTTATATATTGGCTTTATTCTAAATATTTCCTTTATACATGCTATACAATTGAGATAAATTTGTTTAAGACATTGCTTAATCACTTGAATTAATTACACTTAAAATGGGTCTGTGGTAGCTGAATGTAATGTTAAGTAATGTAATGTAAATGAAATGTAATGTAATGTAAGGTAAGGTAAGGTAAGGTAATGTAAGGTAAGGTAAGGTAATGTAATGAAATGTTTTATGGGTAACAACAATGCTAAGTAAACAGACGACGTTCCCTAGGTAACCATTGTTACACTTTTTCGTTCCACTTTTTCGTTTTCGTTTCCCTTTTTCCTTCCACTTTTTTGCCGAATGACCCTTCCATATAGACGCATTTACGTCAAAAAACACCTATCTTTATGAAATCCGAATTATATTTCCTTAAAATCCATTTCAGTATTATTGTCATATCTATACCTAGTTCTTCCAAGTGGTCTCTTTCCTTCAGGTTTTCCGACTGAAATATATTGACAAAGTGTCTTGCTGAGACTTGAATGATCAGGGACTGATTTCCGACACATCCAAAACGGCTCTGGGGTCTACTCACCATTCTATTCCGTGGGTGTTAGAGACTTTCGCCCCTTGTGTAGATTGACTGCACAGTGAATCTGATTGCTCACATCTATCAAGAATCGTTGGATGTGTGACTTCAATCTTTGCATGCGCCTTAATACTGGGAAAATTACACTCAGACAGGACTTTACATTTTGCCATATCCTTCTATACATTCAATGTTTTCTTAAAAATATAGTAATAAAACAAACACAAATATTTTAAGCAGCTCTTGGTCTTATTAATGTGGAACAAAAAGCCAAGACGCCATACTTCGGTTTCTCGCCATTTCTTTACTACTTACATAAATCCACTTTTCCATCAAATACCACTTATACAAATGTCTATGTTGTCTGCAGTGATAAATTAAACATTAAGAAGCAACACACGTGACAATGCTACATTATAATAATGGGTGTGTCTGTGCTAGAATTTTGAAGGCAAAAGTAGTTGCCTCTTAAAATATACCTTTCTTTCTGTGGTACAGCAGTTGTTGAAAGAACCACGTCTTTCATCGTTTTTCCTTTCAAAATACTTTGAATTTCAACTTCGTGTCATTCGAATGACTAATTTGTCTTGTAAATTGGCGGTCGGGTCTAACAAAGACTTCCTTAATCTTCACCCTCCGCTCCTTAAATAATAATCATTTTATAGAACCTTAAAAGCTTCCCCTTCTTACACTTTGAATAATTTCTGCCGTTGAGGGTGGTTCCACCATACAACTTGACATTAACTTTATAATTGTAGTTTATCGTCACAGAAATTTACATGGTGCCTTCAATACACGTCATTACTTCGAACTGCTTTGCCACCAAGTGACGACTACACCCAATCAAATGCCTTGTTTCCAGATTTTCAGTTTCAAAATTTCCATTGCCGTTATGATGAGCAGGGTAGCTCAGTCAGTTTCGTGACTGACTGCGGTCTACGCGATCGGGGTTCGGTCTCCGACAGAGGTAAAGGATTTTCTTCTAACTTTTGCGTCCACCCAGCCTCCTGTCCAATGGGTACTATTCTACGTATGCTGCGAAGTCGTGAGGACTCGTCGGTAGAAACCAATATTTCGGTAAAACGTACTGTCTCCATCTTCAGAGCTGAATCTTGGTGTATAACTACGAGTCCATACAGTATCACAACCGAGAGGAACAACATTGACATATCCACCGCCATGATAGTTTCAAATTTCCTAGGAAGTAAGTCAGCTTTTGCTGATTAGAACGAAAGTACACATTTATTTCTCTGTCATCCTGAAAGTTTAATAAACTGATATTACAGTATTGTGACGATGAATCTAAGCGAACTATTTCCTGCATAGAAATAGTTTAGGCTTCACCATGTTATCACTTTCATTATACACCCAGCCATTAAATCACAGAAGTAATAAACAAAGTAGGATCTGTAAAGAATCTAACTTTTGTGTCAGTTGTTTTTAACTGCCGGTAACTGGAAGAGAAAAATATTCCTTTTCCAGTTAATTCTTCCCATAATTGAAGAAACAAATAAAAATGGTTCATGGAATAGTGCATATTAGAACGACTTGTTATAAAAATTGTTTGATACAAAGTAGTGCAAGATCGGTTTTCAACATAAATATGGTTTGAAAAACGGAAAAGCTTGATAGTCGAGAGTGAAAGACAGAGAAATCGTTTGAAGAAGAAGGGCTGGGTGAGTGCATGGAAATTTGTCACTGTCGCCCTACACCCAGCAACGATCACATAGTCCGTCACTGCGAGCAAAGAAACTGCAGCCCATATAAGAACATTTCAAACAGAAAAGTTGTGTGTTTGTTTCGCATAAGGAGGAAAAGTAGAAGGGGAAGAAGGAAAACTAAAGAAAATTACTTTTCTTTATGTTATTTCTAGAAGAGAGTATTTATGACGACCAAGCTTCCATTCTGAAGATTATAAAGTTTATAGGACTGAAAAAGTCACAAATTTTGTGTAGATAAAAGACGTAAGACAAAGAGATATGTAAGTGTGATGCTTACGTTTCCAGCTGAAAATTCTTTGTTTCCACACTAGAACTCAGAATATGATTGCATAACAGCTATTTATTTTCTGTACAAAACGTGTTAATATACATTAGTCATGTTAAACGTTCTTAAACGGAAAAGGTAAACATTAAAATTTGATACCTTTACGTGATTTTTAGAACTAAAAGGAAAAAACTGTGTTCTACTTTGGAATACACGTTTGTCAAAATTTCAGCACTACAAGCTGATTCGCCTCTATATCCATTTACATAATAAGATACACACAAAATTTATAGTGTTACATTAATGTCTCATACAAATCTATGTCATCCTACCCATTAGAAACAGCTTAATTTCCAAAAGTAAAATATGGTTTTAAGGAAGAACAGCTTTAGTTTATTCATTCAATTTGGGACTATTTAAGAAAGGTGAAAAAATGAATTATGTTTTCAGAATACCTTGATAGTGCATAAATATTAAATATTCTCTGTTCTAATTATTATCAATAGTTATTATAAAATTCATAAAATTGTTGTAAAACTAAATAATTTTGATTATTTGAACAGCTTTGTAATTCTTACTTGGTTTAACACACAAAGGATTCAAATTTTATTCTAGGCGTCCCTGAAATATCCAATCATCAGCATCCATCAGATAAAGCTAATTCTAAACTCCTTGAACTTTTTATCTCTTGCTACTATCCCTCGTTTCTGAAGAGCCATTCAATTGATGGACAACTGTAAAGAATTAAGATGGTTGGAACAGACATCCCTTCTGCAGTGGCGAAGCGTCATACATCTGAAGTGTACGTATCATTTCAACTGGAAAATATCAATCATAGCCAAGTAATTTTTCTAGTCTACTACTTCCATATTATGGTAGATCGAAAAAATTACATAAGTTATTTATAATATATTATTTAAACAGAATATTTTGTTTCACGAAAATTTGAAGATCGCGTCAAATTCCGAGCTTTTTTATTAACGATGTTGAACATGGAAGTACGTAAAAATGTACTTAAAACTGTATTAAACTCTTAACAGGATACTCGTATTTTGAAATATAAGTCAACATCCACAAATTATAAATACAAACTACTGAAATCTTACTGCAAATTTAGACTTAGCGAACTTTTATAAAACATAAGTTCAATTCCAAAGCAATTTAAGAATACAAGAACAAGTCTCTTACATGTAATAATACATTTATAAAATTACATCATTTTTTCTGACGATTGAAATTCAACATTTTTCTGTGCCACAAACTATTCATACTACTCTAAGTGAAAGATTATGGATCATTTTTGCATGTAGTCACAAATCAGGATGACGCCGTGAAATATAACTACTAATTTAAAAACAGCGATTTATATTGACATATAATTAAGTGGTTAATAGCAAGAACAACCAATAAGACTACATTAGGTACGTGGTAATACACTTCTTCAGTGGTCGGGGCGAATCTGTGCTGTCTACGTCCGTTAGAAATTAAAGGCCAACGGATCAGAAGGGTGGGAGAATAGATGCCAAGGAAGCATGTACTATTCCCATTTTTATATTATTTCCCACTGACAGTTCATTTTAGTTCTCTGTCTCAGCATGTAGCCGACATATTTGTTTCGCGTAGTATATGTTATTGCTTTTCATATATGCACAATAAACTGACGTAGGCGAAACGCAGAATTTGGTGTTACATGCCCGTTCATTTAAGGGGAGTTCCGAGATTTGATGTGGTTTTCCTCAGTCTTTCAAATGAAATGCCTGAATAGCGCCTTAAATTAAGCTACGCTTAGTTACTTTTACAGTTAATTAACTAATTCCATTCAACTGAGTTCTTCTTGAGAAACTAACAGTAGTCTACAATCGGCTAGTAAATAAATTCCCTACCTATTATAGAACCCAAATATTTATTACCATGTTCACAAAAATCCGCGACTGGAGCATATTTTAAAACAGATTTATTCAATTCACAGCCTACCTCATTTCCCTAATGCCCATATTGACAGTATCCGCCCACCTATGCCTAGATATTAAAATTGTTCCTTTTTTCTCCAATAAAAATTTTGGAAGTATTTCTCTTCAGGCTGTACGAGTCTCATCCTTCTTGATTTGATTACCCTAATAACATATGGTAAGGAGTATAATTCATGAAACTTCTCAGTGCATTTTCCCCACAGTCCTGCTACTTAACCCATGCCACCACGTTTTCAAACCATATCCGTTCCAGGTTATTAATCATAAATAGTCTAACATTCGACTCTGTGTGGTCAGAGATGCTGACAATGACATTAAATAAACCACAAATAAATATGTTCAAGGTAAATAAGTCAACTTTTCTCACTCTTAAAAGTTTAACGAATGCAAGATTTTCAAAATTATCAGTCTTTCTGACAGTGGTTTATTTTTACGGAATAAGAAATAATAAGGCGCTACCTTTTTATTACAGAATTGTTGGAACTGAGTGGGGATGGTGAATTCAAATATCAGTTTTAGTACGTGGATCTGTTGCTGTGTAGAAGATGCACAAAAACGTCACAAAGTGTAAATATTCGAGACAGTTGTAACACGAAATGACCTTGGTAGGAAATATGGTACTGAGGTACATCGTTCTGATCGAGAATGTTGGAAATCTTAAGAAATCGGCATGAATATTTCACTAAAATAAGGGATGTCAATATAAAATATGACTAACTGAAACGAAAACATTTGTGCATTTAAAAATATCTTACATTTCGCCACTGGAAAAGAAGCGTGTTATATAGAGAGATGGAGAAACGTTCTAAAATTGGTTACAGAATAGAAATGAGTCGGAGAGTATTGGTGGGTGGCCGGAGGGTTAGTCCTGATTGAAAGAAGGGCATTTCGGTTGCGAGAATCAGTAAGGCGGGGGTGAGTAGGTCGATTTTTTTAAGGAGAATCACTCCTGTTGGAAGAATGAAACTTGGAATACGGATATGTACAAGGGAAGAGTGAAAAGGGAGATGGTTTTGGAGATGGTGGAATTCTACGTGTTTAGCTGCTCATTTTTCACTAGTTGAGGCGGGTAAACCCCCCTCCCCGTCCTCGACTTCTCTTTCTCATCCCCTTTAAAGGGAGTATGAGTTGAGTCGAGGAGACGAAAAACTAATCAATAATCAATTTATCAGAAGAAAATCAACTTTGAGGCTGAGTCTCTTACCAGAAGAACTGATTTCTTTGCGTCTAGAAGTAGGAAAACTGCTCCACTCTTATTATTTACTTTTCAGCACCTTCTTAATCTCACGTTCTGTCCCTTATCCGCATGTTGTCTTGGGCATATAAGTCTTTCGTCTTTCAAGGGTACGCCTTCAAATATGAATCTGAATTGAAGCATTACTTCACATAACTGCCATTTTAAACTCTTCATATTCATATCCTTTAATACTTATTCTGAAAGAGATATCACGTCGTAAAAGTGTTTTCAGTTATGTACAGACTTATGTGTAATTTTGTTACGGTGTAACTAAACCCACTGAGCAGGCTCTTTCTTAAAACGCTGGTAGTCACTCAGCAGGTTAAGAAATTTACAAATTTTCATGTGCTCTTAACATGAATGTTCTTTCCTGTGTTTATAAAACCCTGCCCAGAACCAAAAGACTGTAGTGCACCCACGCACAGAGTAATCCTTTAAGATTTATTTTAATATTATCCCCTCATCGACACTCAACTCCTTGAACTTTGCACGACCTCCTCATCGTCTATGTACTGCCCAGAGCAGTGATCGCTCCGATGTGGAGGCAGTAAGCACCTCTGAAACGTTTGTCAATTTTTTCAAGAGCATAGCATTCCGAAAGGTAAGCCAACTTATTTCACGCCAATTTGAAACAATGCGTAAAACTATAGTTTTGTCTGTTTTAGTCTTTACTAACAATGCGGAAATATGAACGTTTCAATTGAATAGTTTCAAGCCACCCATGAATTTAATCTACTCTCAAATACATGAATGTAATGACACTGTTCTATCGTACCCCAAAAAATCGAGCTGCTATGTCTTTCGAGGACTTGTTAGCTACATTTATGTTATTTTCTTTATTTTATGAAGAAGATTTCAATTTGTCTAGATTAATTCCTTCATGTTAATCCTTCTCATATAAAACGCAGTATATGTGAATTTTTGCCTCATTGGAGATTCAGAAAATAAAAAAAAATTCTGCAGTAGTCTATGGTGGTTTTCTGAGTTTTGAAGCCGCGTGGTCCGTAAGTACCAACGTTCTGATGAAACATACCGCCTCTATCTTTAAGGTTGAAATGTTAGTTCTCACTTATATGTTCATATGTTGTCATAAGCCAGAAATTTCACCACTGTAAGAACCTTAAATCTTATTTAGCTGTACCTGTGTTTCAGTCCTCAACACATTTATCAGAACAGTTTTGAAGCAGAAAATTTTAATTTGAAAATTCTTTGCTATTTCCGTCCTCCTGTATGCTAACTCCGTTTCGGAATTATGTAGCATGTCACCTATTTGAATAGCATCCTTACACCACACAGCCTTGTTTTCCGCATAACTGCAGGTTCTCTCCTTGCGAAATGTCGACATGCAGACAGACAGTTGGGTGAAGACAGGAGTGAAGGGCTGCACCAGGGTAGGGTTAGCTCAAAGAGAAAGTGAGACAAGAGCTTTGGGAAGGGGTGCAATGGAATTTCGGCCATAAATCTCACGTGACGGGCAGGTTGTGTGGTACCAGTACAGTAGCTGTACATTGCATTACGTACCTCGCACTGACAGACAGAAGAAGGGGTTGGGTGTAGGTATATTGAAATTGAAGTCTGTCACTCATCCACAACATACAGGACTGAAACACCTCCACATTAGATGTAGGAAGTTCTATTTCGTGTTTTGTACTTAGCTGCTAAAATGCTCATGTTACGTAGTGGTTTGTGCAAAGCCTTAACGATGGTCCCAATCTTTAAGCTTGAAAGAAATAAACAGTGAAAACTAGTCAGAACGACTTTGTTGAAATTCTTTAGTACAATCAATTTTACCAGAATAACATTTTATATTTAAATAAAAAACTGCAGTAAATAAATATAGAACTGATGATGGATATTTAGTAGCCGAAACATGTACTGAGAGTCTAAACAACACGACAGATACTACACATTAGAGAAATTACCAAACTAGTACAATGCATTACCGTCTCGCCTACCGGTTAAAATTTGACGTCACTTATGCTACCATAACTTCTGTAACAATAATCTTTTTTATTTCTGTCTCCCGTCTGAAAACCTAAACACAAAAATATGCATAATTATGATTTTAGCTCTTATTTTATATGTGTGTGAAATTTGGTCCATCACATTAAGGGAAACAGGCTTACTTCATATTAAGGGCCTTTGACATCAAAATTATGAGATGAATGTTTGGATTTGTGATAAAAGGGGATAACAGAATGATTTAGAAAATGACATAGATATTCATAACTTGTATCCTGTATCAAATATTATTATGGCGATCAAATCTAAGAAGATGAGATGAGAAGGGCATGTAGCAAGCATGGTGTATATATATATATATACAGAGTGTTTAAAAAGGTTAGGGCCAAACTGAAGAAGCGTACAGAGGCACTCAGATAGAACAACTTTCGAATAGGAATCCATGTCCTCCGAAGTTATCCTGAGTCATTCGAGGCCATTGAAGGTAGGGATGTCTGATGATCGTACTTTGCTATTCTAGTACTAGCTTAATTTTGTTTTTTTATTAAACTTTTAGCCAGAAAACCTGAAGAAAATAAACCATTTGAGAAAAATTCGTTTCTAGACTGTGGGCGAAAAATATTTTTAAAACAAGATTTTTAAGAAACTGGTTGCGAGGACATCGCATTTATAAGTTGTTTTCTACAAAAGGTGAGATATTTCTTTGCAAACTTGGTAACTATTAGCTTCTCCAGAAGGAGTCTGCTTCGTGACACCAGCTACTTGTTTAATTAATCTAATAAATATTTTCTTTAACAATATTTTGTAGGGTGTTCCGGACCTCCCCTATAAAACACACAAAATTCGGTCTTATAATTCACAAGCTTTAATATAAATTAAGTTAATTACTACTTATTCATAAGACGCAACAAATAGTAAGTATATGTCGGACAGTATCGTATTCTTTAAAACACACGATAAATGCGTACCTGCTTTTGTCAGCGAAATAAGATACACCTGGGAATTTCGATGCATTATATTGAAGTAAAAGAGATTGGTGAGAATGAAGACGAAGAGAGTCATCAAAACACATCAGAAAAACGGAAAGAAAATATATAAAAAAAGAGAAGCCGTCAAATAGCGGTACGGACCAAGGAAAGCAGACAGACAGGCAACGGATGGATGGATGGATGTTGGATTCTTTGACGTCAACGCCCGCGGAAATACGTCATCCATCATGGCCACCACGGCTGTGGTGAATTTTTATATATTAAGAGCAACTTCCCCATCCCCAGAAACCCCACACTACAACTCTCTTCTTTACCCAGGAAACTTCTCCACTCAACTTTGGGGCCAATTCGTTCGTAGTAAACAAAGTTCGTCTAACTATACAGATCAAAAAGATCAGAAGATTGGCGAAAACACGGTCCTTTGTCAGTTAATTATTTACAGCGAAGTCAGAATAGTAATCAAAATTTGAACCGCCGATTTATTACAGGTTAATTTGTTACCACTACTAGCCTAGACGAAAAGAAACAATTTAGGAAACGTACGTAGACGTAGCATTTCTTACGTTATCGCCAGAATATTACCTTTAAACTCTGTAAATGGCCAGTGAATTGCTAGTTTGAGGATTCCCCGCCCAGTTCCCGCGTGTAGGTGTTCATACAAAATACACGCTTTTGTAGAAATGCAATGTGTCGACAAATTTTAGTGTAAGTCCACAATATAAGACATTGTGAAAATTTGTTTACCTCTCCTCGACTTTGACTTTGGACAGGCAGATGGAAAGACAGAAATGGTGTAGCTAATAGATGCAATTTTGCGACCTTTAGTTGCAAACACGCCAAAGATCTCAGTTTGGCTAAAGAATGTTCCTGAATGACACTTAAATGAACAGATTGCTCATTTATATAACCTATCTACGTTTAGACGCTCACATGGAGAGGCAAATTAGTTTAACTTAAAATTGTAAACCAGCGTGTTATTATTTTCATCATAACGGCAGGCTTTTGAGTTAGTGTATAGAAAACATACAGTATCTGTAACTGCATGAATTGTCAAAAATGGTATAATGTAACATTTTTAAAACAGGAACGTGAATGAGTTTAAGAGCAATTGCTTCGGTGTCTACTTGGCTAAGG
The DNA here is from genome assembly GCF_000696155.1 of Zootermopsis nevadensis. Next base: position 67,006 of record NW_019059813.1, read on the forward strand.
AGCAGACCTAACTGTTACCTATATCACAGATTTAAGATGTATATTATATAAATTTAAAATGACTTTTATACGAATAACATTCATGAGTTTTTCTCCTTGTAACCTCTCCGGTACCGGCCCTGGGGCCTACAGTTCCCATTTAATGGGCAGAGAAAAATCTTTCTCTGCGAAAAAAGTGATCTGAGTGTCAATTTGATCATATTCCATTTTTAACGAGATTACGAATTAGTGGAGCTACTCGTCCATTTACCAGTCAGCCTAAATGTCCATATAGCTGTGAAGGGGTTTCACATTGTACAGATTGACGGGTGTAATTATATTTTTCATTTGTGTCAAGAATTGTACGAAAAGGCAGAAAATTAAATTTTGCAAGCGAATTTCTAATGGAGACTTCGTTACAAATGTAGACGCTATGCAGAACTTTATGAAGTGCAATGTACTCTAATAGAGGATGCAGTGTTTTATCCGCGTAATTGCTCTAATAGAAATACGTCAACATGATCTACTGAAGTTATGGGCCTACATTATCGCATAAAATAAATTTCTCAATAGCATGAGTTAATATATTCCTAAGATGAAAGATGTAAAATTGTGGACGTCATATACGTTGCGGAAACCGTACTCTAAAATCATGATAGGGGAAGAGATGAAAGCGAACTTAAAAAAGAAAGAACGGCTAAAACAGAAATTACAATATGAAAGAAGAATATCAAAATAAAATAATCATGATGTGGAGGAAATGACGAGATGTTGACGTAGATAAGTGGCATCTAGCGGAAACACATTAGACGCCAGAGAAATGCGATGTGGCTGAACAAAGAGATTAGGGGGAGATGAAGAATTCTCGGTGATGCTTAAATGGCGTCGGATCAAAACAATGTTTCAAAACTAGTAATGTCATTTAAATTTTTCATCTTAAATTCCAGTCTAGATAAAAATGTGTTAATTGACTAAAATAAAATGAAAATGATCTTAATTCCTTTTCCTGGTTTTAATTTCGTCCGATAGTGGAGCTTTCGTAAGGGATAAAGCGCGGCCTGGCTGTAGGAGCTGTTAAACCTCTCCCCCTGAGCGCCTACATGGCGCGTAGCGGGATAGCTCTACTTATTAGCGGAGTTTTCGTTGATGGTGAACCCTTGCATTCTGCAGATCTCTGGCTGAATGAGCTAAGGAATGAGTTTACCTGATTGTGTCTCATACTTCTTTACTGGGTTATTTTACAGGGTTTGTTAGTTTATTAAATGTAGTATGCGAAGCCAGTCCTGCTTATTTAAAGTTATAAATTAGTTGCCGTTTAAAACCTGACGTCTATCTCGGATTTTTTACAAGATAACGTTTCTGAAATTGCTACTAAAGAATTAAAAAACGATGCATGTGATTTCCCATAGCCTTATACATCTGTAACTATATTGTTTGAAGAAGTTCTTTTAACAGCATAATCCGTATTAAATAAGATGAGGTGACAATGAGTAATGAGTTGTAGGGCCTAAGACTTTTGAACACGTTCGTGGCCTATTTCATCTTGCAGACAGTATCAGGAATACCTTGCTGGTCACACTCTGTCTTATAAGAACTAAATTCATTGAACAAGTCCTCCACGAAAAACTTATTTTTCTTAGTTGGTCAAGATATTTCCGTTCTTTTATGAAATTCGGAGTTGTATTACCGTTTTCACTAGAGCCCGCCTCCGGTCGCTGTGTTAATCCAAATAAATTTAGACCTACTTAAAACCTTCCATCAATATCTCCACATGATCTATTTCAATATCATCCTCCCACATTCTTGTAGATCGTACAGGTAATGTTTTTTCTTGCAGGGTTTCTAAGTAGAATTTTGTACAGAGTTCTCATCTGTCTTTCAAGCTACATGCCTACCCATCTCATCCTCCTTAAGGTCTCTCCGATCATATTTCCCGACAAAATTTGTGTATGCATTTCTCGTGTACACCAAGCATGTTACATGTCTCGCCCACCGGGTTGACTACTTCTTGTACGATCACCAAAGAATAACAGATGTCTGGTTCCTTTTTAATTTAATATTTTGCTTATGTTACAACTTAGAGGATCCAGGCGACGTGCCTTTATGTAGGCATTAGGTCTTACATTGCTACTGCTGGACTACTCGTGGCTTGTTTAAAAGTATAATAAAGTATTTTCTTGTAATAAAATATTTAAAAGCAGGAGTAATTCTGGTCTGGTCAATGTTAGTGACTCGATTTTGTATCATCCGAACACAAGCATCTGCTGCGTTACGCCGCTGGGTGTTAGTGACAAACCAAACGTGACTTTCCAGAGCACAAAAGTGCAAGCCCTCCCGCTGCAAGCATCAACATATCGGTATTCCCAGGTACTCAAATTACTGGTAAAGAGGGGCTCCGCCTTTGATCCATTCGCTCGTCAACCCCGCCTGGGTTGGGGGTTTTCTCATCTTTCCCCTCCCTTCCCGTATTTTACTTTTCTCCCTTTTCTTCTCTTTTTTTTCTAACCCTTATTTTACGGATTTAGGGGCGAATAAGGTAGGTACATGAACAGAAAATGGCTTTGAAGAGTAGATCTTCGGTTAGACGCTATTGTTGACAGAGCCACCTACCGGCAGAACTAGGTACTACTTCAAACTCCTGCCTGAAGCGCTCTATCGGAGCTTTGTATTACCAAACGTCGTGCCCCATCGTATGTTCTTAAGTGTTATTTACGCTCTGCCATAGGAAAATACCTTATGGGCAAGGAAGTCCTCTGAACTGCAAGTCCTCAAGAACGGCTTATCGCATTTGCATAAAATTCGGTGTGGAGGCCATTAGAGGTCAGTCCACATCCGTACACTTTAATTTCAAAAAACATCCTGATGTCGACATGTAGTTTGAGAACGACTGAACAAATTTAGAAAAACAGGGTTTGGCGTTATGCCATTGTAAGCTACAACAAAATCGTACATTTTATTTTCTAGAATAATTAATACAGATGTGACGGACGCTCAAACTTGTGACGTGGGATGATGATCATTTTTGTGTTGCCGTCTATCAGTTACTGTATTAACTAATCGTGCTGTCATTTGTCAATGGTCGTATGATCTACTTGCCGAATCCGTCTGTTTGTAGCGCTGGACTGGCTGACCACGCTGCTATATGTTAGAGGATAAATTAACTATCCGTGTTGCTATCTATCATCAGCCTAAAGAACTACTTCATATCACACCCAACGAGAGTGGCGTAAAGTACAAGTTTCGAACTTCGGTGTGCTCTGCAGATTATACATTTCCAATCGTATTATGAAGAAACAGATATTAAGTTCTGTCAGGTAAATAACGACTAAATCTCTTCCATTTTGAGAAGTGATTATTCAACGCACATAATAATGCAGAGGAGATGTATCTTTTATCTTCGTTGCTT
>NW_019059813.1:70429-96223 GCF_000696155.1 Zootermopsis nevadensis
GCTATGGTAATCGGAAAGGAATTTCAAAACGATCAATAAACCAATAGAACTAACACTGGCTACCATTCACACTCACTCCCCTTCCGGAGTCTCTCTTCATGTTTCACCTGAGTGACGGATTCCATTTATCCGTGTACATCAACCTAGCTAGGGAAATCCCCCAATGATAGCGGGTTCATATGTGTTTCAGTAACATAGAACCAGTTGTCTGAAGAAGAAAATTAAGTAGTCTTAACAGTTTTTCTCGCCAAAATTATTTTTCTGTTATTTGTAGCACAGATAATAGCAAATGAACAGTTTCCAAAACAATTTACATTTGACGAACATAATTACCTATCATCTGCTTCGATCATATGGCGCTGTGATAATTAGGGAGCTTGCGTAGCGACAAGTCAAAACTGAGTCTTAAAAGAGACCGGATTTCAAGTTGTTATGGCGAAACTGATCGGAAAATAACTGACCAAAGCACAAATTCCCAGTCAGTAAAGTTGGACACAGCTAGCAGTTGCAATAGAAAGCAAATTACGGTGACAAACTTTCATCAGGTTTCTTCCGTTTTTTTCTGTCACTGTATTCTCATCGATGTTCCATGTTTCATCCGTGTTTATCATCTAGGAGATAGACAGTGGATTCGTTAGTGATTTGAGTTCCGAAAGAGCATGGCCTGACCCGAAGGCATCAAGAATTTCCGGAAATTACGTCGGCCAGCCGATCAGCTCTGACAATTCAGATTTGACAGTTTTTCCACATATGAACATGACAAAGTTGCAATATACGTAAAGAATCGTTAATCCTTTCACGTGGGCGTGAAACATGGTACAATATCTTGAGGACAAATTGTTTGAAAATAAAATCCTGAAGAAAATTATAGTGGGTGTAATGCAACGGTTGATCTGCGTACAACAGAAAAGGTGACAATATTTTTCTGGGTGACTGTACGGTACTGCTGCCCCGCCACACTTCCATCGGACGTGAGTAGAAGATGGATCTACCAGTCGCTCAGTAAAGATTAATCACTTTGCTTCCCCTTTTTTATAATATTATTTTTCTATTTTCTTTCATTTTGTTGACGTTTTCTGCTCTTCTCTAAGAATCTGCTTAGATCAGATGACTGTAAGGTTCTGCGAGAAAGCAAGAAAAGAGAGAGAGAGAGAGAGAGCTTTCCCCGACGACCCGCAACCCGCAACACATCATCACCTAGATCTGAGGTCACTAGCATTAATTGTGGTGAACTGAGAACCTGTCTCAGCCGTTCTTTCTCCCTGCTAAAAGTTCCAAGTTAAGATTCAGTTTATGAAATTGTAAAACGGTAAATTATTTAAATTAGACGTGCTCTATCATATTATTAAGCCTACAAAAGCACGAATAGCCGAACATCGTGGCCGTACAATTTGCACTCCCGCTTTGTATTCGCGAGGCCCAGATTTAAAATACGTCCCGTAGTGAGGTTTGTAGTGCTTTTCCTCAGTCTCTCCGACAAAATTCCGGAATAGTACCTTAGAGTTAGGGAGATTATAAATATAATGATACGAAGAATAAATACATCGTAAGTGCCCAATGCAAGATTCATATAAATGACAAACACTAAGGAATATGAGGTACGCGATATCGCAAAGAACAAGTTTGAAAATATTTGTAGGCTACTGCAACGGAGAAAATATTTCCATTCTTTCTTCTTACTTATATTACAGTTAAGAAATGTTTCTTCACACAACTAGAACACATAGTTTTTTCATGCAAATTTCTATTAATTCAAAATAGCTTTAATATTCTTAAACGTTTCTACGTTGCTTAATATAAAACCGATTATATTTTTTGTGCGTAACGAATTGTTAATACCGTGCTAATTCCACAACACATGACTGGATTGAAGGTTTACTTACGCTTATGTGATAGTTAATGCGACATCTAATACATCAAATGGAACATATGTTCCCAGTTCGGAGCTGTTGCTTTAAGACTAAAACGCTGTGGTGAAAGGTAATGGAAAGAAAGATATCGGTGCAGAGGGAATTTTTAAGTCTGGAACGTTTACACGTTACCAGTTTCTGGTCACACATTGGAGGAGTTTCTGGGTGAATAACGCAGAACTAAATGTGACGTGTGATATATTCCAAGAAGTGGCCGTCAGCTGCGACCAGGAAGCACGAGTTGTGAAACAAACGATCGCAAAGCCTCCTATTCGGTTTGTCCGTGACAGTCTTCTGGATTGTAACACCGTGTCGACTTGTAGGTGGATACCGACGTTTCGGGAAAAAAGACAACCTGCGTCCACCGTCAGAAGAGGCAGAATATTTCCTAACATTTTGATATTTGTGTACAAACGCAATTTGTTTTGTAACAGGTGTTACATGTTTAAAATAGTGTTATGTGCATATAGCATGCCTGTGCAAATTTTATGTCTAAATAACAAAGATCATTACAAATACATTTACAATATACACTATATCCATCAATAATTTCCTTCTCGTCTTTTATTCTTCTAGAATTCTATTGAAGAAACTATTTTGTATATAAATATATTAAAATTTATGTGTAATAGTTAAAAGATTTCTTCGTTAAAATCTCAGGTTCCTGCGTCTTCCCCTCTTTTCTTACTATTTTTCTGACATTGGACTCATGTTTTATTGCTTTTCTCTGCCCTATACAATCTTTCGAAAATGTTATATAGACCATTTAACCTGAAATTATACATTAATTAAACAAACGAAAGTTAAATTTGCGCTGTATTAATAATTTCTGTCTGAACATTGACTGTGAATACTATTTCAATTGTATAAACATTTAACTAAGACGTGGTTAGTTTAGTCCTTAAGTCGTTTGTTAAATAAGAAAGCATTGACGTGCAACTTTGCCTCTGAGACGGCAGTCTCCAACACTCTGGAAGGCGTCGTCATTTCTGACGCTCATTACATCACATGGACGGCTGTTGATATCTGCCCAGTAACTACGGAAACCCGCAACTGTTGCACGTTAATTTCAGGCCCTGCAGCTTACTTTGTTTTCTCGGATACGTTTACACCGGATAAAAAAATGGAGGAAATTTTTAAAATTGATAAAGTTCTGTCCTTTAACTTTAATTCATGTGTACTTGTAAAATCGAAAAAGACCGCCATTATCCGATTTCTATAGAAAGTCATCTCGGCCCAAGTCAGGGAGCACAGTTTGGAAACCAGTGACCTCTAACTTATTCTAGCTAATGCTGACAATAAATTTCTGAGACTGTTTGGATCTAACGCAAAGTAAGTAGTTCTAGCTCATGCTGACAATAAATTGCTGACACTGTTTGGATCTAACGCAAAGTAAGTAACGGGAAGTTGTAAAAGGCTATGGCTTATAATAAGGAGCTTCATAATTTGCACTCTACAATAATTTCATTAAAGAAAAAAATTAAAAAGAATAATTGTAATGAATGCATGAAAAATTCATACAAAATATTTTGTAAGTCCGTTCGGGAGACGTACACGCGGAAGGGATAATAAATCTAACGTGGATATGAAATAAGAGAATATGAAGTTGTGAACTGGACACATCTGGCTGAGGATAACGACCGGTAAAGGGCTCTTGTGAAAACGGAAATAAAATTTTGATTCCATAGATGGAAGGAAATTCCGTTGCCAGCTGACCGACTAGCAGTTTCGTACGTCGGTTTCATGGAGTTAGTTATAAAGTAGGGGAAGAGACGTACAGCTATCGTCAGTTGTGTTCTGCTGTCATTTTGCTGATAGATGGATCAGGATATTATATTGGTCAATGTGTAATAAACATTAAATCGGATAAATGATTGAGACGAAGGTAATTAGACCTAAATAAATATCGACGTGGAATATAAAAGTTTGGAGAACCGAACCCCAGAGGTAATTCTTTTTTCTAAAATTTCAAATGTCACGTATTTCAGATCAAAGTATGTACCAGAGTTTGAGAAATTTAAATTGGTTTTTATAGGTTGTTAAAACAATTTTACTCAAACAGTTAAAATCGCAATTTATCAAAAAATGTAAACATGCAGTCTTTACCTCAGGGAAAATACAAAGATCAACTGGTTCATTCTAATTAGGAAAATCATTGATGTTTATTCTAAGAACTCCACAAATACACTAACGGCAAAATGCAGAGTTGTTGCATGTTATTTAACAATCAAAATGTTTGTTCAAAAAATAAGATGAACTACGACTTCAAAGGGCTAAAGGGCTTATTTGCTTTTCGAAAATACAAAAATGAATCATGTAAGAGCAGGAAATGCTAAACGCTTCCACTAGATGTCTCTACTATTGAGTTTCTGACTAAATCCCTCGACTACGAACTTCGATAGTTTTCCTCACAGATAGCGCTGAAGTTAGTCGTATATCAACAGCGGCCATCATACATCAAACTTAGACGGTTGCGGTCCCACATCGCGGGGGGAGGAACATTTAGGGGAGGGGTAAGCTGCCAGAAGGTGGGGACAGACACAGCATTGAGTGGGGAGACGTACGTGTCTGGTTTGAATGCACCAAGTTATCGGTCGCTTTGTGGGGGGAGAGAGGTTAAGTAGAACTTGGCATGGCTGCTCAACACTTCCTATCACATGGTCAGAACTGTTTCGGTCTTGATTGCTGAATCGGCAATGAAGATCTCTGTTAGAATCTTTAACCACTAGAAGCAAAATGTCATCTTCAGCAACTTTACGGATTAGGCCACTGGGTTAATCACAGCAGGTGCTTCCAACGTTTTCTAGGTCGACCTAAATTCCCTCGTAGAGCAGAAGTCTGTGTGGAGGCATTCTGGTCACGTGACCACACCAATTTTTCCTATATGCGCTGATAATACTGGTGATGCTCTCTATATTCAACTTTTTAAGAATGTCTTCGTCCCGTTTGTGGTCAAGGACTGCGTGTCCTGTGAGTAGTCCTAGTAGAAGCATTTCTGTTTCCTCCAATCTCTTCAGCTGAGATGTCATAATCGTCCGTCTCAGACTCGTATAATAAGGTTGGGATGGTCAGTGTTTTAAACGTTTTTAAAACAGTTTCTGTCCTTACTTTCTTCAATAAGGTTTCCTTAGTTACACCTCTGAGTTGTTGAAATTTTGTTGGTCTGTTATCAAAATCTTTGGGTACCAGCATTTCGGAGTATTTTTTACAAGACTTTGTGGTGCTACAACCCAGTAGAATAATAAAATCTATAACATTTATATTGCTTTAGAAAAATAAATTACTTAATTCTGGCTACATTTTCATTATTCACACACATGCGTTTTCGTAAATATTTTAACAGAATTGTGTGCGAGTGTGTGCGCTCTCGCGTGGAGAACGTCACAATGAAACAAACTTTAATTAAGTTGCTGAAGCTTTAAATTCAAGCATAATACAAATTCAGGACAAAAAATTTTGTGTAGAAAAAATGTAAAAAATCAGAAAAGAATGCCAAATTAATATTGGTAACAAAGTAACAGTCTTCCATTTTGAACTGTATAAAAAAATCTTGAAAATACTTCTCTAGTTAATTCCGAATGACCAGCCTATTGAATAACGTGAAATAAAAAAACACACGACTTTGAATGGACTCTCTCGACTCTCGTCGAGTCTCGATTATTCCCCGTATCGATCTGCGGCAGCACCTTTCTGGGAGGTGCTGCCCCCAACAGACACTACGTAAAGTCAAAACTTGGCAATGCCACCTGCTAGATGGCTGCCATGTTCACTATTACTAAACAGACGAGGTCCTGACAGACGTTAGTGTTTATTCGTGAAGTACATCACAAAGGATTCTAATTTTCCAGGCAGGAATAGTGACATGACGAAGATTACTAAACATGAAGCAGAAGGAGAGTAAAACTCGCCAAACGTCCTTATTTTTTAAGATTTAGTAGGCTAAATATTTCCTGACTAAAGAAATTTAAAATTACAAATACACAGTATATATGTTTTGTTAGTCACATATTCTGATAAATTATTTGCATCAGTTCTTAAAATAAATGCACAACCAAGTCCTTCGGTCACCGAGATTAAGAGGGGCGAAGTGAGAAAAAAATTGCTGACAAATGCATAATACGAGGTTTCATGATTTGTAGGTTAATTTCCATCAATAATCAATCAGTGTGATGAAATCAAAAATAATAAAAAGTTATGGTTGGAAAGTCTGAGAAGAAATGTTCTCTTTACGAAATCCTATAGAAGGATGTGAATTGGATTCATGTGGCTTGCAATAAACAATGTTAATGCATCACGTTTCTTTCTTGTGAGCCATTGTACTTTTTTAAAACCCTAGCACAGTATGGTCTATTGTTTACAATTTTTACATTGTATAACAAACTTCTAGAATTAGTGGGTTTTTTTTCATATCTGCTATTCTTCGAGAGAATGAAACGCATTATAAATGGGTTTCTGTCCATATTTCGTGAGTCATTCGTTCAAAAACTGGTCTCTAGCAGATAATCTCTCTTTTTTCGAAAATTCCGACAAGATCTCTGTTTCGGCCGCCTGGAAATATGAACAGAGATATAGTGGGTCAACGAAGCTTCATCAGAGAGTTCCTACTAACAACACTGATGGCGTCCTGGTCGCTGTTTTTCAAAATATTGACAATGTCAACTTGTGTCGGCATCGACACTATGACCTCATCATTTTCATTTTTAACGTGGCTGGAAATTGAAGATCAGTTAAAGTTTGAGATTTTGTAGTTTTTGTTGCCACAAAAATAACTCCGTTTGTTTTCGTGTAGCACGCCTGTTTTGTTCTCCGCAATCATTAATAGGTGTATAGAATCAGGGTTGAAATTTTGAATAGAAATGCAGTAAATTCGTGATCTACTCCTTTGACAACAGCAGACGTCAAATGAATAACAAATATTACAAAATAAATTTTAAATTATAATTTTCTCTATTTGCATTCAAGGTAGTCTATTATGGAGTTGAACTTGCTTTGCATGGTCATTATAATTTTGTTTCTATTTTAATCTTAACCACATGGCATATTCATAGACGTGCCATAGCTCAAGCAGTTAGTCATTGGCTGTTCGCCGCGGAGCCCCAACTCGATCTCAGTTGCGTCCATGTGGGATTTGTGATGGACAAAGTGTCACGGACACAGGTTTCTTTCCCCCAAACGTTTGTGGAACAGTAATTTAAAGATATGGAAAATCTGAGGAATTCATATCGTTGCGTAAATTAAGTCACGTTTTGTTTGTATACAACAATAAGAGTAATTTTCCCGCTAATCGTGCATTGGCAAAACAAACTTCCGCGTCCGGCAATATTTTTGACACGAATGTTTCATTTTGAGGGAACTGAATGTATAAAAGTCTTCTTTTAACGATATGACTTGAAAGTTTACTAATTAGGCGGAAGGTGTCGACAAAGTATTCATTTGTTATGGCGCTTGGCATCAGGTGTGAAATGAAACGGTACTTGTCCGTGTAATTATCGCACATCCCATAACAAGTCTGCGGCCAAGTACTAATAGTCTCCACAGAGCGCAGCACTCATCATTTATTATCCCGGCCTCGAGCGTCCCACTTCGCGTCTACATTGGCCTAGTGACCAGAGAGCGCTGACCTTCTGCATCAACAGATCGAGTCCGATCGCTTTTTGTCCAGCGGATAGACAGACGGAGCATTGATATTCCGCACGAGGTCCATCCAGGACTCCGTGGTTCAAAATCCGTCGGAACTGCAACGTTTTACAAGTTTTCCTTCTTCCTCGGAAAAGAACTTTGGTTGGTACACCAAAACAGAACGTATCTCCTTCCACACTCTCATCAAACGACACACTACGAAGTACCTTAAGACACTTACCGAAACGTCTGTAATTCTTAGAGCATGGTCTACAAACCACGAAAACGGATTGGCATTAAGATAATTTGTGGCAAATACGCGTTTGAAATATTACAAATAATTACTAATCAGTCAGAGGATTGAGACGACTGCCTCCTTGTCCTACCTGTCCGGATGCTTTATAAACAGTTCAGTTGAAAGAGTTCAATTAAATAGGCTAAGAATCTATCTATTCACGTCTGCCTAACTTTCTTGTTTTGCTGCGTTAATTGTTCAGCGTCATGCCATTACTGAATTGACCTTGAAATCGGTTACTATATTTCACTCTTTTATTAATGCTAAAGAGGCACAAAGTCTTCTCGCTGTGGTCTTAAACCTTTTAATTAAAGAGTGGGGAACCATTGCTGCTTAAATACGAGTAAAATCCTGCATGTAGTATTTGAGTTTTTCACGGTGGTGAGTTTGAAGAAGGCTGTCTTCTGGGTTGTTGAGCCATGTAGTTTGGTAGAAATTTACCGACATTTCAGAGGTCCTTACTGCCTCTAACATCAGGCTCATCGCCCTGATAATAGAGACAGCAAGGACCTTTGAAACGTCGGTGAACTTCTACGGCGCCAACAACCTAGAAATCCTACGTGGTCGATAGATGCCAACGATTGGATAAACCTAGTCTTCAATTTCAGTTCCTAAGAGGAGATCATCAACATTGCCATCACCGTCGTGAAAACCTCAAATTAAATAGTTAACACAGTCCACAGAGATAAGAAAGCGAAACTCCTTAGGCCGAAGTTCGTGTAAATAATATTCAAGAAAATAAACAAAGATCACATTTTTTGGCGTCTGAGGAAATAATTCCCGTTTTCACTGATAATCATATGAAACCCATTACAGAAAGCGCGTTACTGACTGTTAAAGCGGTTAACGCACTGACGTCAAGAATTCTTGGAGTTAACTTCAGTCCCATGTTGCAAACTTTCTATCTAGTGGGTACAGGGTTCTTTCCTAGCAGCAATCAGCCGAAAGGTGAAGCTAAACACTTACCTCCTTCCAGTGCAAAGTTAAAATATGAGGAACGTTTCCTCATTCTTCGGTCGTCTGTAATTTTATCAGAGATAATCATAATTATTAATATCTTTTATAAAGTTTAGGCTCATTATAATGTTAGTTTTCCTACCTAATTGATAAAAGTCATATTACTTGTTTAATTTTCATCTTTTTACAGGTCAGGTTATTATAATAGGAAAGTTAGCCTCCACTTCATTTTATGCAACGCCAAGCTCTAAAAAACTCTATTTCTACACAGCACAAATTAACAGAAGGTTACTTAAACAATAATAACATAATCAACTCCGCAGCATGAATTATTCAACATTTTTTCAGAATTACTTCGTCTCTGTTTAAACTTCCTTTCACAAACACGACAGTACGTAATTTGCCAATTTACCAATAAACTGTCAGGTTTGAATATGCAGCTGCTAGTCCATTTTATTTCCAAATTCTGTAGTAGGCGTATATGCAAGTTCTAGAAATGTACTTGCTTTGTATTAATAAGTCGACGAACATGTGTAAATTTTCCACTGCATTCCATTACGCAACGTTACTAATTAACCAGTCCGATGCAAATTACACGACCTTTATTTACATCCGGTTCCTTCATGACAAGGAGGGCTACTTAATCCTTAAATATCTGTAGGCCTATATAAAATGCTCCAGAAATACGAAACAACAGCAACAACTTTGGTGGCCGCTAGTTGGTCAGGTGATACCGTTGTCAACTGTGCCACGAAACAAAAGGCGGTCATTTTGAACACCTACAATAAATTCACTAATTCACTATAAGTAAGTATCAATGCGAAAATATGAAATAGTTTAGTTTAAAATAATGTCTTTATTCCATTCATTGAAAATCATTTTTCTGGGATATTCTGTATTTTGTTGTATTGTTTTAACTGAATACGTGCACAGACTATAAGACATTAAACAGATAAGTATAATAACCCTGCAACTATTTCAAAAGTACAATATGACCAATTTTGTTTTATTTTGTTCTCTTTGACCTAAATCTTGTTACAAGCAGAATCCTTCTTGAGAAGCTGAAAGACGCTCAGCTACTCAACAACTCCCAGCTTTTTATGAAACTCGGCCGTTCTGTACCGTATCCACAAGAGCTCGCTGACAGTTGCAGATGACTCCAGCACAGTTCATCGGGTTAATATATTAAATCATTTAATGTCTGTTAATATTCTATGGTGCGTTCATTCTTATTTTAAATTTGTAACTGTTAACGCGTGTTTTATAATTTCACATTAATATCTATTCAGACTTGTTATTAAAGGTCAACTTAATCAGTAAAGAATTAATAATTGGCCTACAGTGAAGTAGGAAACATTCAACAAAAATATCTGGAAAGTATGTCCACCGTCCGAGGCTATACGTGTTATTTTTCTAACACTCCGTACAATTTACATGTCGTGTGTGTCATGTCAGTCGCCACTCATATGTGAGTGACATCTGAGTGCGGGGTGATCATTCGTCATGCAAGAAACTATGATGAATGATGCAATAGTGCGTTTGTTTTAACCACCCTACCGCTCTCTCGCTCACCAATTCACAATTCTTCTTTATCACAGCCCACTCCCCCACTGCGTAATGATGACGGGAATCCACATCGAACTCACCACCATCACTTATTTTGGTTATCACGCCAAACGCATTATTTATGTTTTAGAAAAATAAAAATACCAAAGAAATGTCCTAGACTTCAGGTCCTTGCAGCGATAAAGACGTCGAGCCTGTTCTTGGGTCATACGATGCAGTATAGTTTATTTTACGTGGTTGTCAATGTTTATTAGAAACGTATTTCCTTTATATTCTGGGTAGATGTGATAATGCATTTCTTTTATACATTGAAAATAAAGACGACACGTTACTCCGAAACGTTGGTAACCATTTACAAAACTATGTTGCGTCACAACCCACAAGATCGCAGTGAACATGTGGGAAATACTTCGTCCATTGATGTCAATTAAGGAAGCTACAGAACGTTTCTTGTAGCTTCACGTACACGGACTGACTGATACTTACTGCATATAGAATATTTCAATATAGGCTTAGCCCTTAAGAAAGATTAGAGCGTGATAAAAGACAGGACACTGAGTACAAAATGCTCAAGATTATTTCAAGAACGTTAATTTTATGTTCTACAGATTAAAAGTTCGTTTTCCCTAGTCTTTAACGAGGGAAATGTGTTAAAGAGGGATCACTTTAAAGCAATAATTTTACTGTTGTGTTGATTTGTTTAATTCTGGTCCATCTGTTTTACTTCCTCCCGATGAGTGAGTTCTGAAAATAAAACGCCTTCAGTACATCGATTCCAATTTTGTGTAATACATTCCAAATGTGACACAAAGTAGCCATTCAAACGTATCTGCGGTTTTTAATATAACGCAACAAATTCTTTGTGTTGTGGTTTTCTCGAATGTGCTTCTTACAGCTAATAATGGCTTAACTCAAACGTTATCTCTAGGAGTTTTTCTTTTAACTTTACGGGATATATGCACGATATCTTAAAATTTTCCACGATTCTTTCCATTGCGTATTTTGGCACAGTAAACCCCCGAAGGTGGGCTAAAGATCAGGTAACAACTGCACTAACGGCACAGTTTTATTTGCTTCAGCGACCGGACCGTTCAACAGCTTCAGGAACTCGTACATTACTGAAAGATAGGCGTGAAATTCGGCATCATTAATACATTTTTTACTATACTCTTCTGCGACGTTTCTAGCACATACGTTGAGTGACATATATCTTAAAAATAATTTATTACTTGTTGTCTTCCTCTGACAGTGTCTATTTTAACACCATCTCTGTAAAGGACAGTCAAGAATGTGAGACTGCAGGGGGTAAAAAACGAGGGTTGTAAATAAATCCGTTAATAGAATATGGGGTATATTCTAGAACAAATTCTTTCTAAAATAGTTTTATAGATATGCCTTTGTTTACTGAATGTTTCTTATAGTGTCAAACTACTGAAAGTAGAAAGGTCGAGAATTTGATATTCCATCTTCTTTGCCATCTGTGAATAACACACATTTTATAACCTAACAGTGTGGTAAAATAATCGGAAAGTTCAGAGTCGGTAATAATCTGTGAGACCTCAAGTTCTTACTTCGGTAAACTTCTACCAGACAACACGGCGCAACACCACAGAGAGCAGCCTTATTTGGTTATAGTTAAAGTTAGTGAGTAAGTTCAATTTATATCCGATCCTCAAAGTAAGGGACGACGTTCAAAACCTGTATAAAACAACTTGTTAAAACAATATAATCGATGTGTATGAGACCATCAATATGAAAGCATTCTGCGAAAGTAAATATATACAAAATAATACAATTCAATGAAGCAAACTGGACGCGAAATTTATTCACAGTACTCTGTAGACACCTGTCGATTCATACAAAGTCTGCTATTACTTTTCTGCAGGTGGAAATACTGCATTGAAATTCTAAAAAAATATGGACATTGCAAACACAGAAATGGTTTAGA
Source organism: Zootermopsis nevadensis (assembly GCF_000696155.1). Next base: position 82,725 of record NW_019059813.1, read on the forward strand.
CTGGAAGAAGAAACGACGCCCTACAAACAATAAGCTGGTGGTTATAATGTAAGTTTCCGTGACCAGAGGTAGTGCCGGAGAGACAACATTAAGATGAATCCTAAAGAGGTCACTAGTAAAGACAGGAGGTGAATGTGACCGTATTCGGTGTCAGGCTTTGGTATTAGCGGCGTTCTTCTATAGTCATATAAACTGTAACAGCTGAAGAACACGCGAACTAGTTCGATATGAATGTTACTGTACTATCTGGCGGTCCAGCCAGCATCTTGCACCCTCTCTCATTTCCTCAGTTCTTGTAGCAGACAAGTGGAAGTCGGAAGGGTGGTAAGGGTTGGATCGGATGGGTGGAGAGTAGAAGACGCCATGATTAATGGCGGCCAAGCTGTCGATACTGCAGGGAATAAAAACATCAAGACCCCCCAGGGTCTTTCGCCAGCCCATGCGCCCGCTTTCTGCCGTCGGAAATACGGTAGTACAGACTTGATCAAAAGTCGCATTCGTTTGTGTTAAATTATCTCCATTTGTTATACAGTCTTCAACGCTCACAGATTTAATAACTGATATTCATTGGGCTCAGTCGGATTTGCAGTGTTCGATAATTGCGCACCTCGAAAGCTGTTCTTTTAGTTGACCCTGACAAAATGGTGCCTCCTTAATGGTGAAACGTGAGGCAGATATGGTCATAGTTGGAGGAATAGCTTTCCCTGCGCTTTATGAAAGGCAGGTCAAACTCAACGTCTACTGCGAGCCGCTTAAAAATGAGGAGACTTTCTGGGGCTAACATAGGGATGGGAAAAATCATAACAATATATTTTTACCAATTTAAAATTTCAGCTTAATATATACACTTATTTCTCCCATTTTGAAACACAAACGCACAAATGTAAATTTTACTGATAACCATTTCCACTGTGTCTAATTGAAACATTAAACAGCGGTAAACAAGTAACTATTTTTACGCATTTCAAACTTAACATGTATTAAAACGGAGACATTCTGGGACAGACGTCATTTGTAATTTGAGAATTTAGTTTGGCAGCACAAAACATCGAAACGGGCCGCGTGTATTTAACGCATTTCCCTTTGCACTGCTAAGTATGTATTGTTTTGAAATAATGTATTTTACCTATTAAAACAATTCAACATGAAGACCAGCTGAGGTAAGCAGTGCTGCAAAGAATACAGCTGGAAAATGTATTGTATTGTAAACTAGATACGTTTTTTCATATGCCAGGCGTTTGGCTATAAATCAGGGCAGTAATAATTGTACTTACAAGGTGGAATATATTTTCGTATAGAAAATGAGTAAAACGTAAAGGGAATAATCCTATTTTCTAAAAGTAAACTGATATTCAGTTCCGTTCCGGAAGCAATCTTCATCCGATCTTAAGATGCAAGGAGTACGTGGTACGAGACAAAAATTTAATTCTGACAGGAAATGAGATATAGGTCAAATTATTATTAGCTTTATTGTTTACTAAAAAGTAAATTATTTTAAGAATATTTGATGAGCTAGATTGTTGACGGATTGTTTTAATGTGCATTTTAGATCAGATTAAGATACATCCTGACTATTCCTATGACCTTCATAGACACGTAAGCGTATGTCGATGTTCTCAGTTGCGACTGTACCTGAACCCGATTCACGGAGGAGCCACTGAATCGAAGTAAAACTCATTTCTTTTCTCACTGGCTTCTGCAGGGTTTACCGACGTCTTCTGCTACTTCCCGGGGGGACATTGGGATGAACAAAAGGCAGAAGAATGAAAGTGGACTTTAGAGAAAACTGCATAAAATTGCTTAAAATTGACGCTCAAAATATATTCTTTGCTATAAACACGAATGACATAGAAGAACATGACATAATTTGCGTAAAGATCGTTGTTTAGTTCTCTTGTAACTGTCACTAATCAACCTGGAGAAATTCTCATTATCCGTAATTATAAAACAATGGCGTTTTGTTATACAACACCGACCTATCAATTAGAAAATATGATTAGGCTTTTCATCCAAGTACTATACCTACTTGTTGATGTTTCTCCCGAAATGAGAAACCTTTCAGATTAGCCGGCTAATACATTCAATTTTTACAAATGTATATCTTTCTTTCTTTCTTTCTTTATCATTTTAGTTTCGTTAATTTTTTATTCTCTCTTCCTTTCTTTCTTCCAACCTTTAATCCGTTGCCTCTTTGAATTCTCCTTTCTTTTTTATTACAAAATAATTTAAACATCGGGACGAAACCTACAGACACAGGAAGGCTGTTCAGATTTCAAATGGACTGTTAAGTTATTTATAGCTTTCTACCAACAACAACAACAACAATAATAATAATAATTCCATAAAATTAAATTAGTCTCTGTGTCATTCAACAAGCACCATATAATAAAGGTGTATAAGGACGTGAAGGTGAAGATTTTGGATTTTCATGGCGATGAATGGTTAGCGACGAGCTCCGGGCGGTTTCTGTGACGCTCATTACATAGGCATATTGCAACATTCAACTCTAGTAATATTTCAAATTCCATGAAACATTCTAAATCCCCTGTAAATGAAATAGTACATCATGGTCGTAACGTAAATCATGTGATTTGGTTGTGAAAATAAAACATCTAGACCTACAACACAATAAAAACCGGTAGACATATGAGCCTAATAATGCCAATGTAAATAATAAGAACTTTTAAAGATCATTATCATCATCATCGTCATCGTACGGCCATAACATGTAACAAAAAAAGAAGAAAAACAAAACGTTACATGTCCTTGTACCGGAACAGACATTAAAGGGCAATGTTCTCTGTTTTTATGTACTTTTCGGTGACGTATTATCTAGCGGGTTGCTCCAGTGACTGATGACAGTCTGGGTCAGTAGACGGATTGAAGAGCCACATCATTACATCACAATTACAGTTGTCTCACGACCCGCGAAACAAATGGTACAGCAAGCGCTGATGCTGTAGGCAGAAAACTAGCAGCCGACATAACAGGATCAGGAGTTTTTGAGAACGTCCACGGACTGACTGACACTCGAGTCCTTCACGTGAGGACAAGCTTACGAATTGTTTGATAAATTTCGAAGAAGGTGAGGAAATATGCATCCACAAAATCACGTAGTACTCTTACGCCATTATGTGGAAGGGGCGAGAAAGAAATTCAACGGGTTTTTCGATCCGGAACAATTAATATTTTAGGGTGATGTTATTTCATGCCAATTAAAATTTCTGTGTCGTATCAGACGGAGACTCAGTGCATGGCGCGAATAAAGCCCACACTTTCTGAGTCTGAGAATTTTGACCTTTGTTAAGACTCACGTCGAAACATACACAGCGTTCATTATAACTGCGCCCCTCACAAAAGTTTCAAGTTTATAGACAATCCGCCCGCCTAGCCGATAATGTTCGTGCACATGTTTAGCATTAGTCCCTTTTATGTTGAAGAGTTTATACATAGTAAGACGGACATAAGATTTGTATTCATCGGCCAACTACTTTTTGTGAAGTCTTTTTCATTCTAAATTATAATCAGGTGGCAGGAGAAGGTAAAACCAAGAATAACTACAGTAATGTACGCAATGCCTGTGAAATATGACTTCAGCCATCTCTGAATTTAAGAACGGTCTCAGATGTAGTGAAATTACGTCTTCACACAGTGTAAATCAGAAACACGGCCCCTGATTCCGAAAGTACAAAGAGAGAACAAAGGAACAACGCAACTTCTGTACCAGTTTTATCGACCACATTCCAAACTTGGGGCCTGAGTTTAACCTTCAGACTCCGTATTACCGTTCAGTCCACAATGCTTGCCTCGTCTTCGATTTTTTCTTTTTCTTATGTGAGGAGGTAGTCAACATTATACCCAGTACCTTTTCATACTTGTCGTAAACCCTAAAAGACCATAGTGGTATACTGAAAGATATACATTTTAAACCGAACACTGAAGGGAAAGACAATTTTCAAATCCAAAAAAGGCAAAGAAGGAAATAAATTTAAGAAGAGAGAAAAGAAGTTGGGTCTGTTACTTTGGTGGCTGCTGTGAGGGGCATATTAGCTGGGAAAGAGAAAGCGAACTTGAAAAGTTTTATGAGTTCTACTGGAAGAGGGAGATGGGACATCTTTGTCTCGGGTTTTATAGCAGCAAAACCTCTCCTATCTTTGTCTTCCTACTTCTCCTTATGGTGGATGGAAAAAGTCTTTTACTCTGTAAGTAAACTGCCTCTCTGCTGTTAAAAGCAAAGCAGGCGTCTAGCTGTTCGGAGTTCACAAGTCAGCGTGTGGAAATGGAAGTTACTGTTAGCATCAGACACACGGGAGACTCAAAGTAGTTAACAACGAATGTGACCACTTCTCAAGTGTAATTAATCTCGAGTATAACTATATTTTATTTCATAACATGTTAATAATCTCTAGTAGAATGAAATTACCACACACAGTTTTGTAGTTAATTTTACAGGGATGTACTTTCACGAAACGCCTCTGTTTGACGCAAGAAATTTATAATAATTTCGTGATAATATACGGATAAGTGATTCGATGTTTGATATAAGGGAGAATCATTCAACACAGATTGGAAATGTCAGTGTCCGACATTTTTAACAGGTAAGATGTCACCGTACATTCGTTTTGCACAGATATGTTTTGCGATTACTTCGTCTAATAAAGCAAATTTGATGGAGTATAGAGTAAAATATATATTAGCATACATTCAGATCAAATTTACACTGAGAGAGCTGGAATATATCTGTCAGTAATGTGACTGCTTTAAGTGCTTCATAGTCCGATTGCACTCCCGACAAGGGTATAAATTGTGTCGTAACTTTGCCTGCACTTGCTTTAGAGCCCACCAGTGTTCTATCCAATTAGTAAGTGGAGCCCTTTACCAAGGGAATGAGGCGCTGGAGCTAGAAGCTGACCACTCAGCTGCATCTAGTGCCGAGAGATGGAATGCACGGAGGTCTAACTCCACAAACCTTGCAAGCCACCTCTGTACTGGCACAACATGCTTTATTACACTTTAACGCCAGAAACCAGAATGAAAGATATGAGTATTGTAAAATAAACAGAAATCTGGATCTCTGCTCGGTTTTTTATAAGTTTAACAGAACGTAACAAAAAGACTGTAATAAAGTTAGAAGTTATGTAGACGTAGAACATGAGGGACGATTCAGACCACTTGCGTACGCAAGAACCTTACAGATGTTGCTGTCTCCTGCTCTCTGAGTATGTTCACTGTGCGAAGTAAATATTTAGTTCCAGTTTTTTATGTTGGTTCTTCTGTAGACCGTCGCTCCCTTTCGCACTGTACGTTTCATCGAGATGCCCGTACTTAATCATACTAAGTCTAATATACAACCTGTTTGTCTGCTTGTAGTGCCACTTCAATAAACATACTTAAACAAAGGGATAGAATAAAGCAGGATTAAATATGTCGAATATGAAGCGCGCAAGGAAGAGATAAGTAATGCACAAAAAATGTAATCGGAAAATTTGAGGAAAAGCAACCATGTGATAGGAAGATCTAAGCGTAGATGGAAAGATAATATTTTTGTGGGTTGTGGTTTTCTTGGTTATTATGTCAAGTATCTTTAGATAATAACCGAACTGTCTAGGGGAACATATTGCCCTCATATCCATGGTAGATGTGACGAAAATTTTAATTTTATCAGCCCTGAAGACCTAACATCTGAAATACTGAAGAGAATTTAAAGTAATGTGTTGTGATGTGGACTTGGGAAAGGGAGGGCCCAGTGAGTGGCTTTTGTGAACACATTAATACACATTCATTTCCCATAAAAGGCGGAAAATTGCTATACCAGTCGGACGACTATAATTATTTTCTAAACAGACTGCTCATGGAGTTGCAGCGAATGGTAACGATAGCAGGCCATTTTGCTGTCATTCCAATTGGACAAGATGCAACAACATATTGATTCTTAATCCCTTACGAACGTTTTCTAAGTAAAAATTAACTGTTTATCTATTCTGACTACTGCACACCAACAAGGCTTCTCACAGACTACATCGAATGTTTACGTACTGTCCATGACAACAAGGTCAGTCTCTCAGCTAGACGCGCAATTGCTAATTCATTTTGCAGCATCATTTCGTAAACAATGACTGTAAATCGCTAGCAAACAGGCTAGGCAAATTCTCTTTGCAAAACTTGATTTATTTATCTCACAATTATTTAAAAATTTTAGGTTTTTAGCTATATTGTCTGTGCCATTTATAATTCTTATTTGTTTGCTAGTAACATACTTTCAGATGTTGCCAACAGCGTTCGTAAATGCATTTTATTTGTTGTTCGGTTTTGTATCAAACGCGGTCTCTTCCTTTGACTTGTTAATTTTATGTATAATTTGTATATGTGTTCTAACCGTTTAGTTTTCCCTGTAAAACAGAAAGGTAAAGGAACTTTTTGCACCGTCGCCATGATGAAATGAGGATAGTTAGTCCCCGAACCGAAATTTGAAGCCAGGACCTCGTGATTACGAAGTAGAATACTAACCACTCGGCTGTATATACCGTTCTTTAGTTGGTATTTCTGACCATGCTACAGAAATAAAGCAGCCAGGACAAATTAGAGTTGAGTAAAATTTACATAATTAAGCCTACATGTAAATAAATTATCAATTAAAAGTCAGATGAGCCAATTTGTAAGTTAACTTAGCGAACATGTAAAAGAGTTCTGCCCTTTCCCTATTTTGCCTGAAGACGTATTGTTTCTTTTCATAATAAACTTGGTGATGAAACAGAAAGGCGTTGTAAAATTACAAACTTGGAGACAAACATTACCGATACTCAACTATCTCGTGACTGAATGGTAAAGAATAAATAAACGCTGATCTCTGTTTGCAACGGCGGATGTCCCAGGTACCAGACTCAATACTAATTTCCGTCAAGAAAAGACAAGGCAAAATTGTATGACGACTTTGTTTCCAAACAAGACTGTACCAGAGAAGAATGGAAGGAAGGTTTTTGTGTGCGTGCGTGCGTGTGTTACTTCTTTTGCCTTCTTGGTCTCACAGCAACAGGGAGTGTCGTTGACGAACAAAAAGTTACTTAGAGAGTGACCCAAGAAGAGAAGAATCTTTGTCCTGTTGCAGTTATATGTGAATTTTTATGGCGCGGCCTCTCATGACCTCGCATCCTGCATCCCTCCACATTACAAAGCCCTCCAACTGAATTCTTGTCCCTCCTTTCTAGTCCCCCTCAAAATAAAAGTTGTACATCGTTAACTTTCATTTTGTTCTTCCATTTTCCCGAACATGGTTTCTTGTTACAATTTCATTCTTATCCCTTTCTTGTCTGTTACAGCGCTAAACTGACATATAACCAGAGAATTTATTGGAAATATATTCGATCGTACTTTCTTACATCGGTAGTTTCTTCATTTCACACTTGGAACTCCGAAAAATTCAATTCTTGCATCAAAGAAAACACAACATATTTCCTTTACAAAAATCAACTGTTAATTCTGTTCAAGGTAATAATCGCCCGTTTATTCCAAGAACCATATAAAACCGACAAATGCATTCTATGGACAAAACAAAGGGTTAGTGAATGTTATAGCAAGTGGTATATATTGGTACCATTTTACTTTAAAGGGTTAACCACTATCTCCATATTTGCTATTATTTTCCCAGGGAAATGAACTACTCCCAATATATAGGCTACACTGAACGCAATGTATCTCAAGTGTGAGTAACGACACTCACTCAAGTTATGATTTTATGATAGATGCATGTTTAATTTGTTTCCAACAGGATAATGGGACAACTTAAGTAATCCAGGGGGTGTCAAAATTGAATTCTGCCATTAATTTTCCTATCGCAATCTTTCTTAAATTTTTATCATTACCTTCTCTTTCCAATCTGGAATCTTTTAAAGCCCCCAGACATCAAAGATCACCTAAATCTGTCGGACTTAATTAAGTTCCAGGTTTTGCTACAAAGAGTTTTTATTAGATCTTCGTTACACGCGCATCAGCTGCTAATGTTGCCTGTAGGAAATTTAATATTATTTAAAACAAGACGCGTTTCAATCAGTCAAATTATATAACAACCGCAGCATTTTTCAAAGTATTATATATTATTTTTCCAATAAATTTATTTATTTCCTTTCTCACAACTTTCATTTGTGTCGGAAATATTGTTTTTATTACCATTATCATTTAAACTATGTAAGTTGCCCTGATTATTTTTTTATTTGTTACGTGTATTTGGTCTGTCTCTTTCTCTCTTATTGTCTCATTTATATAAACTCGATCTTATTTTGCAGTTTGTCTTTAAGCTGTTAACAGAACGCAAATAAACAACGAATTTAAAGGAACCACAGTAGTTCTTCTTCTCAGTCAGTTTTAAAACTTTATGACTTCTGTGATGCTATTTATGCTGCTTTAATTTTGCTAGTGCTGCTTAAATTTGTATCATATATTTTAACCCACTGAAACCGAAGCTCGTCTAAATAATATTTATGAATTCAATCCGTACCTGAAAGAAAACAACACTCCACCTTTACAAACATCAACCGAGTAATTCACAACAAGGAAATAACCGTTGTCTACACTGATAAACATAAACAACCTAAATGCAAAGTGCAGATTTATCGACTGTTAAAGCAAGTAATACATATAGTTACCTCTGGTCTCTGAAGGTTTAAAGAATGAATTGGTACATCTTCGATTATGCTAAGCATGTAAATATGAAGGTATAAGCACAGCTGTGCTTATAGGAAAATTCTAACAAACCATAAGCTTCTTGATTTGCTGATCTAACTGAAGATATTCAATGTTATGTTTTCTGCAAAGACAATATGCATAATGCAGAGGGGAGTTTAAGGCTGGAGGAAGTAGGATGTGTGACAGTAGTTAAATGAGGTATAAGTGAGACTTTCCTTTCAACAAGTGGCTTGAGGGCGGGAGTTTCAAGGGTCTGATGCTGATGTTAAAGGGTCAGACGGGGAAGAAAGAAGGGTTAAGACAGATCGTGTTAAAGCCAACAGTCTTTTGACAAGGCAGTCAAAACAGAGCTAATTATGTAGGTTGTTCAACGGGACTAGTTTTGTACATTTTATCACTATTTTTGCCTTTTAGTGGCGTAGTCAGTACTCACTTTGAATGCTGGGAAGAGGCATTACAAACGCGACGTTACAAAGCTTCCTTAATGAGATGGTAATTATTTCAGAAGTGTTTTAAACTAATAAATTTGATCACTGCGCTCAAAAAATAAAGCCTTTGGACCCCGTTCTGAACGAGTTGAATGTATTTCATATCTTCCTCACCTATTTCTATGACGTTCAGCTTTATACAGGTTGTCCCAAAAGTTAAGTGGCGCAAATCACACGATTACGTCAAATGCAAGTGCCCCACTTTTCGAAGATTGGCGCCGATGATAAGACGGTTGACTTATATGATACAGAAATTTATACGACTGTTTAACTGCTTCATACGACTACGTTCGGAAATAATGTTCAGCAGTAAAGACAAGTTACGCTGTTCAAAGAGCCATGATGCTTGTTTTACAGACAATTGAATGAAGAACAAACATGAAGAAACTGTGTCAGACCACCGAATTGTTCGAGTGACAGAGTCCAGTGTTACTGGAACTTCCAAGAGGCACTAACGAAAAATTTATTATGAAACTTTGGGTTGGGTGATTAATGGCACACTCCGTATTGTTTTCGTTTTGGAGGTTCCTATTAAAATACAGATGCTATATTCATTTAATCCTTATTGAGTATTCTAAACGTACTTAATATAAATATATTATATATGATTATAAAATGGAGGAATGCATTTCATTTTATTACTTCTCATTTATTTATTAATTTATTAAATTTTTGGTTTCACTTTATTTGATTATATTTAAACCTCTTATGCATAGCACGAGTGGAAGACGTAATAGTATGTCACACGTATTTTTAATATGTGTCGAATACCGATAATCTGTTCACTAATATAATTTATGTAATACTAAGAAATCCAAATTGACGGGATTAATTTTTTCGTTAATGCAAAAAATTAACCAAGCTACAACAATATTGGAAAAATTTTCATATGAAACGGAAATGAAATAAACTTCTTGTGCGATCTGAAGCTTTTACGGCGACTAAGCATAATGAATTCTTCTTCTGTTTTCTCCATTGACCACCTGACACGTATGGGTTGGAGCGGTATGAAGCCTGTTATATGGTAGCTGAAAAATTCATTATTAACTTCAGTTACCAAGAAACAGGTTTCATATGGCTCCAACATATACATCCCGAGAGAGCTTAATCAGATTAAAACCTGCTTATTTTCTACAGGCTACTCTGTGTTGTGCTGTTCAGTTTACTGGCTGCCACTCCATCCCAATTCTTGGCTTCTTCCTGACGCCAACTGTTTTATAGATACCGATGTACAAGCACATTTTCTCTCAACGATCTAACATTTCAACTTTCTATGCTTCGTCTCTTGTAATGCAGCGTAAAGTCAGAGTGTTTCTGGGTCGACAGTTGTTTACAACCCTTCGTAGAAAGGAAAAGTGGTAGAAGGTTTTGTCCGCGACTACCTCTCTACTAGCTTTTATCCAGGCGCCAAACGCATTTCCAGACTTCACAAATCTAGAAATATTGAAGATATCCGTCTTCTGGGTTATTGCGCTGTGTAGTCTGGTCGATGTTAACCAACGTTTCAGAGGTCATACTGCCTCCGTCATCAGGGCCATCATCGCCCTGATGACGGAGGCAGTATGACCTCTGAAACGTTGGTTAACATCGACCAGACTACACAGCGCAATAACCCAGAAGACGGATATCTTCATACTCACCGCTGTGAGAACCTCAAGTCTAGAAATATTGGTTATGCAGACACTTGCAATGATTTCTCCTGCCATGCCAACCGCAACACCCTTTTCAGACTGTCTTTTTTAAATAACCATTTCAGTGGAGAAGAATCCTTTCTGAAAAGCTTACAGTTGTTTATCTATTCAAGAAATCATTTTATGAAATCCAAGGTTGCATTTACGTTCTAACTTGAGCTCATCACTGATCCCTATCATTAGCCAAATGAATCCAGGCCACGTTATAGCCCATTTCTCCAATATTCATTTTAATATTATCTAAACAAATGTTGTGGCCGAGTGGTTAGCTCTCCAGCTTCGTACTTATAAGATCTCGGATTAAAATCAAGGTCCGGGGAGACCGGTGGCCCTGACTGAAGGTTTTCGTGGTTTTCCTCAGTCCCGCAGGCAAATTCCAAAATATTAAGCCTCTCTTCAATTATACCATGATCGCTTTATTCCAATTACTTGTTCATTAATCATCCCATAACTGAACGCCATATAGTCTGCGCTACTTACAGCTTAGCTAAATAAACCATACACAACACAAATAAAATGTCCACCTATTCTCGGTCTAGTAAGGCAGAGTTCTGCTTGGGCCCCCCGGGTTCGGGCCTGATTCAAATTATATGACTCTAAAGAAAATAGTGCATTTCGGGCTTCCTGGGCCATTCTTTTCGCAAACAAATAATTATTCGTAGTTGCGTTCGTCTTATACACTTTACAGTCGAGCTCCGGAAACACATCACACCATGTCATCTGAGGGAAAAATATGAGATACAAATGTGTAAAAAACTCTGTATATAATTTGTCTGCAGATCTTTAAAGAGAAACAGTGCGTAACCTAACCGAATCCAATGGTAACATAACATAACATGACGTAACGTAACCCAGCCTAACCTATTCAACTGAAATTTTCTCTGTATGCCTACCATCGCTGGCACTGTAATTTCCTCAGGACAAAAAATCGCTTCTAAAACACTGGCAGATATAGTAACAATAAAGATGAATTACGAAATGAGATTAGCATTTATTTGTTTGAAATGAGCCCACAAATCTGGAACAAAAATCCATTTTAAAGCATGCAATAATCGTAAGGTACTCGACTGCGTAGATAACATGCAAAATAAAAAAGGCATTGCTTAACGTGCTAACAAAATGAAGAAGCCATGCATCATGCATACTTGAACGTCGCAAAACTTAGGTAATCATTTGCATACCAATCAAAGAGATATTACTGTAAAAAAGATGGCCGTCTTTTTATACAATCACAGGGTAGAAAATATAGCGAATGTGCATTAAAAACTGTTAGCGGCGTTTTTTAAATACGAGAGAAGTCTCACTGCTGTAGGACGTTGCAACAAATTGGAGTTGACTTCGGTACTAAATACAGGATAATTGGAAAGTCATATTAAATATTTACTTCTGTAAGATTTGAGGCTTCGACGGCGGTGAGTCTGAAGATTGATGTCTTCTGGGTTGTTGCGCAATGTAGTCTGGTAGAAGTTTGCCGACAATTCAGAAGTCCTTGCTGCCTCCATCATCAGGGCGAAAGAGTGACTCGGCAAACTTCTACCAGACTACACGGTGCAACAACCCGAAAGATGTTTCCAGTTAAACGTAACTCAATTGGATTAATAAATACACAATATCTCTCTGACTATGTAAGAGCCTACACAGGTCATGTCGTAACCTACCCGCGCCAGTCCGTCTGTTGTCTTCAAACAGTCAAAGTGCAAAGATTTGTTCTCACAAGATAACGAGTGTTGATTGCCGAACCCTACCTGGCAACTCGATCTCACTTTACTTGCTAGAATGAATTTAGAGATACATTTCCCGGTTCTCCTGTGCCAAGCAAACAGACATTATCTCGTCTAGTGAAACGTTTGCGTGACAGAAACTCTTCACCGGGTCGAGGAAGAGTGAATGCTTGCGTTGCTGAACGCGGTGGTGATTTGCAACACTTCCTATGACACCGTTGTGTTCTGATAACAGTGTGGTTTGTTAACAAACAATACATGCGGAATGCGTTATCACTCCGTACAAGTCATGCACGTTCAGTTACACTCGTTAGTTTGAAAAAGAATTTAGACTTAAGAGAGAGGAAGTAAATGGAAGTTGAATAAAATAAAATAACGAAGTTTCATAATTTGTGTTCTTCGCCAAATATTATTATAGAATTCAAACCAAATAGAATGAGACTGGCGGACTTTTAGCACGGAGAGATGAACAATTTTAAAAAATTATATAGGGAACCTGAAGAGAAGAGGTTTATTGTAAATGAGACAGTAAGATGAAAACGAATTTTAAACACATGGAGTTTGAGGATGTTAACTGGAGTAAAGAACCTCAGAATTCAGTTGAATTGTGTACTGTTTGAACACCATACTAAACTTTAAGTTGAAATAAAACGGGAATATCTAGCGAGGTGAACGATTAATACCCTCTCAAAAATGGCTGCACCTTGGTGTTGGTCGATTGGTTTATGGGCCATTTCTTTTCCCAGTTTAACTACCTACACGTTCGTACTATGTCTCACGTTGAACTTTCTCATACTCTTTTGAAATGGTTACCGCTTGCTAATCAACAGTTGTGCCACATTTTGAAAACGTATCACGTGACTGTAATAATTCACTTTTCCAACAATCTTCGTCTCACTTTTTCAATGTGAGTCTGTCCT
>NW_019059813.1:102904-153482 GCF_000696155.1 Zootermopsis nevadensis
TGTTCGTAACACGTTGCTATGGCAACTCAAATACGGATTAGTTAGATGAACGACCCCTGGTAATAATGATAGAGCCTGCTACTGAACACTCGACGCTGCTCCGATGTGTACGTAGGAAAGTGAGAGCTAGTGCTGGTGGTTCTGTAACTGGGGACCGCAACGCTAATTTGAGAGGTCTAAAAGTTTGTCCTCTTAGTTAAAATTAAGTCTCAATAGCATAAAGATAGACTTTCTGTATACTGCAGAAACTGGTTTAAAAGCTAACCATCTACTATTGTGGTGGTGTAAAGTTAAGCATAATGCTTTTCTATATTATAATTATTCGTATGTTAATATAAAGTATTTATAGAGGCTCATGGAACAAGATGTTGGATGTTGGAGACTAATTCATAAATCTTACCATGAAGAGAAGAAAACGTTTAAGGAGAATAGATTTCTGAATATAATTAAAAGCTTTAGTTTGTATGGACTAACGACTGGAAGTCTGAAAAGTAAAATAAGGACCGCTGAATTTAATTACTTAAAATATGGTCTTCATGTTGTAAGGAAACATTAGAAAAAGGATAAACATTATATGAAGAAAACTTCATTAGTAATAAGAAACCAACAAAAAGGAGTCCTGTGATGGTATGGCCACGTTGAACGAACGAATAAGGTTACGTGAGAGTATGATGCAATGGTCGTCAACAGGAAAAAGAAGATTAAATGAAAACATATTTAATGCATTAAGGAAAATGTGGTTTGGAAGATAGAAACCGTCAGAATGAATAAACGGGAAAACTATGAAGGAATAAAGCCTTGAAGGAAGAAGGAAAGGGCATTTTAGAAAGAGAAAATTGTGCTGGCAATCACTGCAGCGAAATTTAGTGACATGTTTGTTTCCTGGTTTGAATTTTGCGATTTAAAAACTTTGAAATTAATTGTAGAAATAGTATTCAGTGTCATATTTCCCTGACGGCTTTGTTTTTCACTAATTTTTATGAGCAATTTTTAATCATACATTTTGTGAGACATTTTCTAAAAGGGATTCTTAGTTGTGAATCATTATACGAGGTGGAATGATGAGGAATGTTGTTTTATTCTGCAGCTTGCCTCACCCGTTCGTGTGTTGAATTTTAAAGTACGTCTATTCAACATGCGATACCTAAGATCAGAAAAATATTTCTGCTCTGTCCTGTTCGGAAAAGAAGAGTCCTTTATCCGTAAGCAATTTAATGTAATCTACATCCTCACAACCAATGATTTTAAAGTCTGTTTAATATTATCCTTCAATCTATGCCCGGTTCGACAAAGAGTCTCTTCAGTTTCAAATTGTGTTTGTATTCCTGGTGGCCATGCGTGCTACATGCCCTGCTTCATATGCCCTCACACATTCAGAGACCAATCTTGTGTTCTCCCGTCGATCGATGTGTTATTTCGTATATCCCACTAGTCTGCGGATCGTGTTGCTGACAGACGAAATAAAAACCGGTTTATTTTATACAAAAAAAACAAGCTTCGTATTGGAAAAAAGAAAATATTAATAATTTATTCTTATATAGTCAAAATTATTACGTAGATTTACCATTCGAATATGTAAAAATTAACTACTGCTCGCTGCACGTGTAATCTATAGTGTTTGTGTGTCCCACGTTGGTTCTTCCCTTCAAGATTTACAACCAACATTTCGTATGCATTTCTTTCATGGTTTCTATATGCACTACTCATCAAATCTTCCTTGATTTGGTCACCTGTGTAGATCTGTGCTCGTAATATGAATGGAATGATGATATTTTTAACAAAGAACTGGATGCAGATGTCTGTCATTGGCGGAAGGAAGCTGGTAATATGTTTCTGAACTCAAATAAATTAAGCGAGAAAACTTTCCTCACGACAGTGCCAGACGCCCGTGAAAATGGACTAGTTCATTTTGCCACTCGTTGAGAAGATGTGAGTGTAATGGAGTTTATTTTTATCTCTTCATGTTACTGTGAAACTGCTTTTCGATTATGGCGTCTTTTTGCTTATGATATCGATTCTGTACTCCTAGCTGAAATACATTAAGACCTACTTCGACTCACAAAAATGTAAAAACGATGTGCAACATAGAAACCCTCTTCTAATCCCGGGGCCAATCTGATACCGGTAATATTTCGCAGCGACAAAGAGATGAGAGATTAAATTATTACATTAAAGTTGTTCTTAAATAACTATATAGCTTGAGGATGTGAAGTGAATCTATGGGACTGAGGTTTGAAAGTAGCTAGACCACGTGAACAAGATAATAAACATGCATCGATTCCGTTCTTTTAGATTGTGATGCCAAGTGATTTATAGGTTGTTATCAATGTATCGGAAGAACGGATCAACTCCACTGGAACTTCAGAAGAATATAATCAATATTTTCACTGTCGTGAAAGCCTCAAATCATATCAACAATATTTTTGGGTTCAAAAAACGACAGAATATTTTTTGGCTAGCAATGCCACTGTCAGCTTCTCAAAGTCTTTGATCAGTGCAGTTGATATTGTTCATGTAGGATTTGAGGTTTTCACGGCCGTGTAGTGTGGTAGAATTTTACGGACGTTTCAGAGGTCCATGCTACCTCTATCATCAGGACGACCCTGAAACATTGGTAAAATTCTACCACACTACACGGCGCAACAACCCAGAAGACAGCCATCTGGTATTGTCCAGATAAAATAGTCAAGAATATGTGACTGCTATTTGCCTCATTTGCTGATAACAATTCACGGTCGACAACATTTCAATGCAGTGTCGTCACATGAAACTCTGCCATTTTCCTTCATTTTACCAGTACGAAAATTGAACGTGTCACGAAACAGGCTAATTTTCTGAGTAATGTTTTTGGAATGTGTAATAAACTTTTCCTGGAAAGACTTTTAGATGGCCCCCTGTTCATTCGTTGGCTCTCGCCATCCCCCCCTCATATTGCTTGCATGTCGCATAGAGGGACCGTGCTTTGACGGGCTTGTCTTCGTCCTGGCCACTGATACACCTACTTGGTTGGATGTTGTTTGGAATTCGACAGAAAAGATAGTAGATATGCAACAGTATTGTATATTAAGGCTTTGGTAGGATGTTCCTAAACTGTGATTGTTTACCTATGCGTTTAAGTTTAATTCCACTATACTGGTCTTTCATTGTAAATAAAGAAATATAAAACTTAAAGCTGAACTCAAATTAATATACACAGGCCTAGCGGTTGTACCGCCCTGAATACCACGCGTTTGTAAAAACGGGGACCACAGCTCAAATCCTATGTTTGGGCTAAAGAAATAGTGTGTCAGTCGACTGGATTCGGATGGCTCTTTTGAACACGGTATGACAACTTGAGGTTACATAAAAGGCTGCTAGCTTCTAGACTAGTTAAGTAACATAGATTCCCAAGAGCACATTCGGGTAGTTAGCGACGATGAAAACGTATGTACGTTATTCCATGTCAAATAGAAACAAATTGTTAGTTATTATAGTTCTTCTTCGTGAACAAGGGTCAGGTCTTAAGACCCGTTCCTTGTTCTTGATCCTTCCATCTTTTCCTGGGTCTTCCTGCAGCCCGTCGTCCCCGGGTAAGATACTGCAAAGTCCTTTTGGGTAAGCGGTTACTGGCCTTTCTTTCCTGGTATAATTTTATGTCTTAGTCACTAGTTACTAAGACGAAATACTAATTTATGAGGACTTCGCTCCTTGTGTACAGTTCAGTGGCATGTATCCTGCAACTGTTGTCGGCATACAACCGGCCATTATTACGTTAGCTTTAGTAACTCTGAGGCTGTGGGTAGAAGGGGGTTGGGTAGCTGCTGGATATTATCCACCAGAGAGGGGTTGTTTGGAACAAGGGTAGTGAAGAAAGGAAAGGGAACCGAGTTGCTGTGTGCCGCCCTTCAGCGTAAGGGATCAAAAGAATGCATCATCCCCTTCGAACCACCCTTATGCCTGGACCAACCAACTCCCTCACATGTGGAATATCACACGTTACAGAACTAAGTCGCCATGTTTAAAAAAATACTACGGTGTTTGTCGCTTGGACTATGCGAACCGAATTTTAAATCCATCAATAACAGAATGAAAAGTATAAGAACTCATAAAAAGGATTTTTTTCTGGAATAAGCAGAATCGATCTATAAGACTCCACAATTACTTGTCAGAAATAAGTGTAGGCTTAAGATGGCTGTATTCTGGGTTGTAGCGCCGTGTAGTCTGTAAGTGTAGACTTGCATGAGAACACAGACCTGCGAAATTTTTACAAGCTTTCACATGAAATCCCATAAGTTTTAAGTGGAATTTAGTAGTAACTTTCAATAAAAGTTAACTGTTAACAGTCATTAAAGTCTAATGGAGATGCATGTAAATTAGAAGGTACGTGTGTATGTGTGTGGTACAATGGCGTTAACTGACCTATCACAAGAATTGCTACATTGAGGAAAGGAAAGAAGATTAATGATATTTTGGCTTGCAGAGTAATGGACTACCATGCATCATTGTCCCTCGAAAATGTTATATGGTGTGAAAGGAGGAAACAGTAGCCGGGGGACTTAGATAGAACGATAATACCTCCAGTACCATTCTATGGATTATGCATGCCCGTCTATCCAATGGGAGTTAAGATGTATTTTTGGAAAATCTTACGTTAAAAATAAAACTACTGGCTGTTTGCACCTATTAACGGACTTTTATTGAGAGTGACTGGTTCGTTCTGCAACTTAGCAGCGGGGAAATCTCTGATGCGTTTCTAAAACTGCCTGACAAGGACTGTTGCTTGCAGTCACCAGTGGGTGGATTCAAGCTGCGTATATTCCGATTTCGTCCATTAAACAGGAAGATACAACCCTACTAGTATTTTGGTTCATTTCCTGTTAAATAACCTGAATATTACTAATTAATTATGTTAACAAGTTCAAATTCTCAAAGACGCACCACAGTAAACATATTTAACAATCATCATGCCAGTCGTGAGCTGAGAGTAGCAAAGTTTATTTGTAAGTTTGTATGACAGGACCGAAGAAATCTGAGAAATGAAGGAAGGACGATTAGGTTCTTATACATATTTTTGTATGAGAGTAATAAAGTAAAGAAATTTAAAATAATAAACGAAAATATTTAACCTGTTCTGGCACTAGAACAGTTGTTTCCCCAAGCACTTCGGCTTTCCTTTGCAAGACGTCATTGAACAACTGCTCCACATTCAATCAAGAGGTAAAAGCCCTCAACAAGCACCACATTATAATACGACATTCATACATGACTCTGAAATTTATAGGTTTCAAAGTAAATGAATTTTATTAAATTCCTTTACCCTGGGGTTAAATAAACAAAATAATCATGGCCGAAAAAATAGTGTAAACCCTTTTCCAAATATTATCTTGCATAATGTGGAAATACTGAACATGAATTAGGCTTAGATCAGAAATTTGGAGTCGAAGAAGCGAAATTTTAATTGGCGTATTAAAATAATTAACTACCATGATGGGCTAACATTTTTCTTCAGAAACTAATGGTCGTTCATCTATTCAAGAAAATTACCCGCTTTTGATGAAACCGCAAAATTTATTACTGTGTCCACAATTTACAACTTCCGCCCATTGGTTTCTCCCCGCAGCCACACTTGTCCTACCCACATCATCACACCCAGTTTTTTTGCAACAATGCGAACCAAGGACTCGCAATATCGGAGCAAATTGTTGCGCAACAACGACCTCTGATCACAGTGCAACGTCGACCTTTTTGATTTGGCGTGAAGAAAACCTTTCGAATATCTGAAGATGGTTGTCTTCTGGATTGAAACGCCGCGTAGTCTGATAGAACCAAAAGACAGCCATCTTCCAGCTCATCGCAATGGAAACCTCAAATCCTACTCTCCAGTCTTGTTTGTACGTATCTGAATGTTGTTGTTTGTTTATTATTCTAGCGGTTTAGAGTTGTGACGATTTTTCCACTCAAGTCGGATGTTCACAAAACGTGCTACCCTGCGGGACCAATGTTCTCTAGTCCCATAGTAGCGAAAACTTTGTACCACGACCATTCTTGTCTCGTGGACAGTATTTACTTGCACATTTTGTGTCAAATGAGCCACAAGGATTGCATATGTTTTGACTGATCATATGTTGATACAATCTCGTGAATCTACAATCTATAAACATATATGATCTATAATCTATAAAAAGTCAAATTAGAATACGAAATTATTGAACTGGTTATTTTGGACAACTTTCAGGCTTGTGTTTTGAAGAAAATATTTCACTTATAATCTAATTTGCATTTGAGCACTAATAATATCTGATCTTTAGACATTCAAATATTATATTAGCTTCATTGTATATAAATGATACACGAGAATTGCTTGTGCAAATTAATATTGTTAATATGTCCGACATGGATAATTTTTGATGGGCCTAACCACAACTGCAGAGAAAGTATTTCCTTACTCCAAAACTTGAATAATTAGCATCTGAGGATTTAGTTATTTAGACAGACGAATGTGGTTTCCAGAGGCTGGTTGTAACAAACATCAATTTTACTTGGTGTGTTTAGGAAGTAATGATGTTTCTGTTCCAATACTCCAAACAACTTAGTAAGCTCTGCTGCAGTGATTAGAGGAATGTCTGTGGACAGTCTATATAATAGAGTCTACAAATTTAATTAAAAGGAACTTTCTGTCAAAGACATAATTATGTCGAAATCAATGCATGCATAGAAATATTACACGTTCATTTGGGTTATTCTGTTCGTTTCGAATTACAGATCTCTTGAACACGATATTACAGAACATATTCCAGGTGTAATTTTGGAAAAGAAAGAAATCTTCAAAATATTAAAAATAATTAATGTTCAACGACAAATAGAGACTTCATATATCCACATCCAAATAGTGTCAATATTCACAGACTGGAAAAAGATGACTTCACTCGTCTATGGCCTACTAAATACAATGAAGCGAAACAGATTTTATAAGTGTTAATGGTCAGTAATAGTTACTCAAAATGACATAATTTCTCAGCTTCCATTTGTACGTCTGATCGCATAGCTTCTGTTCCGGACATCAGCTTTCGAATGAGTTGTCGTAAATGTCCGTAAGTATTATCGATATCTCACGATTTATATTGCCTTACTGAATAAGGATTAAGGTCGCCTGGGTTCTTTGAAGGAAGCTAAATTTTCCTCCGAATTACCTATTACTGCCCACAAGACTACACTGAATTTTCACTGTCGGAGTGCAACTTCTTAAAATGGCAGTAGACAACAACCTTAATACGTGCGTGAACAATGCACCATCAAAATTTTTGGTCTAAGGTCTTTCAACTTTTGGGGTCGAGGCTCTTTTTCAGACCCTTCCCACTCAGTCTGGCCCCGGTTAAACCACTTCTCCTCCTCCTCCCCCCTCGTGCCGCAAAGCCGTACTCCTACTCCCCCCAGGCCCCTCTAAAACGCTCTCTCGCGATGTACCCGACAGGACGAATTTGAAAGCGTTCGAAAACGGTTACGTAAGGCACATACAGTGAGAAGAATCTTTATCTCTTTCGCACGAAAGATTTCTTCTTCTTTTTTTTCGTACACGTGTTGTTAGTTTTAGTAGAATGTATTGATCTGATTCTGAAATAACGCTCTAAACTCACGTAATGTGATGCCGAATTTTTTATCAACTGCAATTTTACATTGTTCTACATTGATTGCAATGCGTTTTCACCTACGTGGCCTGCAGTTTGATTGACAGAAGGAAGAAAGGAAGGAAGTGAAACGCACAGAGCAGACGTGAAACCTAATTTTTTTGTTTCAATCTGGAGTATGTATGTGTGCTGATGACGTAATGAGTTTGTTTTTGCACTGTGCTGGGATGACGTAATGTTGTGGCGTGTTTTCACATCACTATGACGCTGCGTGACGTTCAGTTTTTTTAACACAGTTCCCTCCTCTCCCACACTTTGGTTTCTGAGTGAAGCGAATCAACAAACATGGCGGCTTGTTGATGTGTTGAAAACGAACGACTGAAGATGGCTCTGCATTACAAACATGGAGGAAAATGGCTGTGTTGTCATCATTTTAAAGCATGTCTCGCAACATATTATTGAAACAAATTAGAATTAAACCAATTCTTTCTGAGTTTATTATGTTATAATAAAAGCTCGTGAAATGAAGTGCATTTTAGTCTAAGCATGTTCTATTCGGTAAGAATATGACCTTCATACCAGTGGCTTGTAATGTTTTATTTTGAACCGTGTAAAATGTAAATGTGTTTTAAGTGATAAAACCTTGTTTTCGCCTAACCATCAATAATAGTAATTTAAAAACTAAAATAAATTTTTGCAGGCCCGTGTAATAATCAAATTATTTTCTGTGTGAAGTGTAGTTAAATTATGAGCACTTAACGTACATGAATGGTTTAAATGAAAATACGATTTGTCGATAGAGTTCTAAGAGCCATAATTAGCTAAAAGTAAATACATAAGTACAGCTGTTGTTCTTGGATAATACATTTAATTTTAATGAGAAATTGAAGTGGATCCGTACATGTCTGATAAATGTTATTGTCATTAAATTAAGGTCATACTGCCCTTTCATATTCATCCTGGAAGCATATTGAAATACGGTGTATTTATTCTTCTTAGCCCCACTTTCAATTTTAGAAGATTAATTAACTCAAAAACAAAGCAAATGAGCTTCTTTTTAATGGTTATAAATGAAAACAAAACAAAACAATAAACATAGGAAATGAGCTTCTTTTTAATGTTTATAAATGAAAACAAAACAAAACAATACAAAATGGATTATGTGCTTTTAAAAATTAGTCTGCTTGTACTAGATAAAAGAAGTCTAGCTGTCGTCATCCCTATATTTTACACGTGTTTAAACACGAAATAATCAGTATCGACCAATAGCATTAATTTTATTTTCTGGTGAGAATCCATAGTTTAATTTAGCAGCGAAGGTTTTGTGGGAATACAGATTACAGAGAAACCATGGTTTCTAATGACTCAGATATGGAATAACTTATCAGTTCTATTTTCCTTAGTTGTATATTTAAGTGGAAACTCATTATTTATAACTGTAGGAACCATTATAACATAAAAACTGATACGGCCTTGGTACATCAATTTGAATTTGTGAAAATAATATTAGTCTATTTGGAAATAATGGTCTTGGTACATCAATTTGAATTTATAAAAATAATATTAGTCTATTTGGAAATAAGTAAAATGAAAGCATCTTTTTCTTTGTAACTATTAATCAAAAATGGAACTTTTCAAGTCTAGTAGTAACTATTTGCAAAACCTGCTTTCACAATCAGTAATTTTGTATGATGTCCTCTGAGAGTGCTATGAGACTTGTATGATTCTTAGAATAAAAAGCTGTCATTTTTCTAAACACCATTAAGTGGCTGCTTCCTGTAGTGGAGAAACATTGTGTTTTCTTAGAGGCAGGATTTGAATATGTACATATTATTTTGATGAGAATCGGCTTCAAAAGAATAACAATTAATTTAAAACTCAAGGACATCCAGACGTGAAAGAATAGTCGATTAAATCGAACGTGTTCTAAGTGAGGCCATGCTCGTATTTGAATTTAGAATTTACTTCCGGTAATTATTAATTTATTAACAGTTTATATCATTACTCAACAGAGGATTATCAAATTAATTTTTACCATGTCCAATTATTTGAATCAATATTCAAACGACTAAATTTTGAAACGTCGGATTCAAAAATGAAGCTGAAAAATATGAACAAATGCAACGCAAAACTCGTTTTGAAGACTGCATAATGGTTTGCTTTAGTCATACACTCAATATATTGCTTAATGACGACAATAAGTATTGAGTGACTTTTGTTTCCATTGAGGAGATATGAATTTCTTTTGAAAAAGCAAAATTTTAGCCGAAATTTGGAAATTCCAAGTCATGCTGACAGTATGGTAAGGTGTGGAAAGACAATTGAATTGGCAGGGGGGAATGAGGGTGCAGTAGTGGTGACGTAACAGCGAAATGACAGAAGTTGGGTTGGGCGAGTGTAAAGCTGGATCGATCGAGCGGTGGTCGGGCATAGACACTGCTCTCCTCTACCCCACCCACATATCAATGGTATGTGTGCCTGCATAACCCTCTTACACCACTCCTTTTTTTAAAAAAAACCTCTTCTAGCCATATTTATTCTTCTTTTCCCTTTCCCACATACCTTTCTCATGTAACAAAACTTGTTTCTGTATTATCTGCTACTAACAAGAATATCGGCAGTGCAGTTAGCATCCCTTCAACAGAATCTTCGGGCACATTGGTGGCGGTGCTATTGTGTATTCAGTCAGTGCGCGCGCGTGTGTGTGTGTGAAATCAAATATCACGGAAACAAGAATTACTATAGTAATTTTGTGGCGTGAACACTGGTTTAGACGGATTTGCTCTATGGCTAAACTGTTCTATGTCCGATTATTATTTCAATAAATAATTTCGGTTCATCTGTGAAAGAAGATGGTGAACTTACCTTCGAACATGTGAGTGTTACATTATTATTATTATTATTATTATTGGCCACATCCATTTTTATTATGACCGCAATCTTTTCGGTAACAAATTTCATGAACACCAATTGTTTTACTGATAAACTTATAAGATTTGCCTAATTTTATGGTAGGTCACTATTAATTTTAATATTTGTCAGTTAATAATATTTATTGTTAGTGCTTGGCTGTTATTGGCCTCCTTTGCCAAGCACTCTAAAAATGAATTAAATTGAATTGAATAATGTGAAAGCATTGCATTATTTCTGTACAAGCAACAGAAACAGCGTGCCTGCTTACGACTGTTTATGTTACTGTAACTTGATTATGAAAAATCATAAAATTATCTGTTAATATTCAGTTGAGTACAATATTCATAAATACATTTATAATGAAACAAATGTTGTTTATCTACTCCAACACTCTGCATGTTATTTGCTAATTGTCCCTCGGATTTCATACACAGCACAACACTGTCTCAGGTTGTCGGTGTTTTTAGGCCTTCATGCACCGTAATGGTTTATATGACTTTGAATTCACACACTTACAACACACATCTTAGTTTGCTGCATCCATATTTTCACATTATCTTCAGCAGTTATACCTATTTAAAAAGCACACAGTCAAGATACTCTCTGCACGTTCACAATTGTGAATAATTAACAAATTGGAAAGCAAAATCGATGTTATCGACCGTCCAACTTTACAGAGTCTGAAATAACTTTTGATATAATTAAGTTCAACATCTGGTCTGACCTGCTCTGGTCTGTTGAAGCCCTCATTTCCCTTCTAATTCCAAAGTGGCCTTGATCTCTCCCTGACTTGCCAGTGGTCTAGTTCTCTACAAAAGTCATTATGTAAGCCTCTGTTACTCTATGCCTCTTTCACGTCTGTCTCTCTCTTTTTCTTTTATTTTGGTGGCTGCTCTGAACATGCGAGTGATGTGTGCTTGCTCTGGCCACCAACATTCATCCTTCCCTATTCCGTGTCGTTACTTCCGACGCGAACAGAAGGGGGAGAAAGATCCAAAATGGCGACCAGATGCATCCATTTTCGTAATGTAATTTTCTGATTTTCTTCAATTTGCATAATCGTTCTAAATAAATGAACAAATTTTAATTACGTGTACCGTTTATACAATTATTATTATATACGTATTGAAAATTGTGTTCAGAAGTACTGTGTTTGGTATTACGTGTGTCATCTGTATGTTTTATTTGCCCTTTCTCAATGTTAATAAACGTGTATTATCTAAATCGTTCATATAACAATTCCAAATATATCTGTGCATTACCATTTTATAAGATACTTCCATAGTAAACTGATAAAGGAACTATGTACCCTTACCTAATATTGTTAGGATAATAACAAGTTTTAATGAAAACTGACGTTATGTAACCCAGTCTCATAAGATAATAGTAATTCCAGGTTGATGTATTATCATTTCCGTGTGACAAATCCCAGCTTCAAAGGAGAGATGCTGGTGTGTAAAGTGTAGAACAGAAAGGAACAAGTTTTTGGGTTTAAATAAATTAATAACTACACGGCACAGTACTTTTCCTAGACACTAAACAGTTAATTAGCTCGTTAAGAAATTCCCTGACTAGAACCGAAGACCCATTACTGTGCTAACAGTTAATTAGCTCGTTAAGAAAGTCCCCGACTAGAACCGAAGACCCATTACTGTGCTTCAAAGCCTCCACTGGACCTTATCCTGAACAGAAGAACCCAAGTCACACCCCACTTTAAAATGTGTTAATGTTATATTCTCATCCACACCTCTGTTTCCAATTGGTCTCTTCGTCCCTCGAGGTTTCTCGACTCTAATGTAGGCCTATGCGTTTATCATCTTCCCACGCGTTCTACATGTACAGCCTGTCGCATATTTAACACCAGTGGTAAAAGATATCCGACCGGCTTTAAGAACCAATTCGTCTGCATTATTTATTCACGCGTTTCGCGTAATTCTCAGAGCAAACGGATTATTTCAGCTTAGCACAATTCAGTTCACATCTTTCCATCAGATTACGTTATCTGTTACGTAACCCATACCAATGGTCTCTTCCCTTGAGGTTTCCCTACCAGTCGAGTATGTATTTATTGTTTCTTTCATGCATTCTACGTGTTCTGCCCGTATATTTCAACATGTTGCAGTGTCCCAAACAAATTGCACTTCCTCATCATGCTGTCATCAGCAAGCCTTTAATACTTCAGCTCTTTTCCTCATCACCTTCTTTTATGTACCTGCAGAGTGAAAGATTGAGTTTAACGTTCGTACCGACAATTTCCTTCAAGCTGTTATTTTTTGCTATAGAAACGGGAAGATAAAATAATCTGAGGTGCAGAGTAGCACGAAGTTCCCATTTTTCATCTTTAACCTGTTATTGATTTCATTATGAAAATTATTTTGTTCAATATTACTGTTTCTCTGGACGTCGTCCATTATTCAATATTCTAAAATGAAGATACTATGTTTCGGCAAATGGCCCTGCTCCCGTTTTTGGCAAAATTCTGATGGGTATGAAAGAACGGGCTAATCCCAATCACTGGAATAATGAACAATGAATTACCAGAAAAACAGCAATATTCAAGTTCATGCCCCAGTGCACTTGAACGTGTTCGGATTTTAAATGTTTTATATTATTAACTGTCATCTAGGCTAATTTAACACTTTTGATGACGAAACATAAACGTGTTTTCCTCATTTGTTTCCTGACCAGCAACCTAACAGGTTTCAACAGCGACCATGTTACTTTATTTTTTCCCAGTAAATTAACGTCATCAACTTGTTCCGATCACTTTCAGTTCTTCCCGATTCTTTGTCTTTATAAATGTTCACGGCTACGGTAACTGACTGGTTAGATAGAAGGAAATGCTTCCTTTGGCCAGCTGTTTATGGTAGCAAAGTGAGGCGCTAGGTGTGTCACGTGAATGGGAGAAACGTTCATCATGCAGTACTGAAAGCGTTACCAGGTATGTTCAGAAGAGGGTCATCTTCATTTTCGGAAGCTGGAGCTGTTTCCGTCATCAGTCGAAATCCATGCAACCTAATCAATTGGGCTCATTTTAAAGAGCTAATCTCAGGCCCTGGACCACATTAGCAGGTTGTACTGTTCTCATCTGATGACAGAAGTAGACTCATCTCTGGACCAGATTAGCAGGTTGTACTATTCTCATCTGATGACAGAAGTAGACTCAGCTTCCGAAACATCATGTTTTAAATCAACATTACAGACAAAACGTCCAAGAATATGCATCAGTTTGATGAAGCAAATTCGCTAAAAACTTTATACAAATTAGTTGTCCTTTGATAAATCACACGTGAGCAACTATGCCTTGATTTTGTAACAATTTTGGGTAGTTTTTTGGGGAAAGGTATCACATATAACCTAGTTTAACGACGCTGCTACTCTCTTACGAAGGAGAATAGTAGTCTGACTATAGTTAGGCCAAATTTAAATAATTATGAGTAAACTAATTTAATTTGCTATAAGTAAGAAAATTACTTGCTCGTAGACAATAAAACTTTGCAAATTTCAGTGGTGAAATTTATAAGAGGCATGGCTGTGAAAAAGAAACCAAGATTATTGAAAAGAATAAAGCAATGGTGAAACTGCGATACCAAAATGTATTTAAGATGGCGGCAGAGACAAATTATATGGAGGATTGAGGTTTGGTTATTTTTTACTGGTTTTCCCCCCTAACAATTTCTGTAAGGGTTTCTGTAGCTTAGGTGTGAGGCGGGCTGCGGGGCTAGAGGGTGGTGGTGGTGGAGTAGTTGAAAGAACCGTTAACTCACCTTGGCTTGAAGCCAGAGCTGGTCGTCTTGCTTACCTACGGTCTTTCTCATCCTATTCTCATTTTTTGAAGAGTCATCACCTATACTAAATCACACGCGGAGCATTGCCCACACGAGGTACTGGAGCAGTTACATGATTTCCATCATTTCATTTATCGCCATCACATGCCTAAATATTAACAAAGCATTTTACTAAACGAAGCAATGAACATAAATGAATAAATAAATGTATAATAATCTCTGTAGTGACTGGCTACGGACTGGACGACCGGGGTTCGATCGCAGACGGTGGCAGAGGATTATTCCTCTAGCCTCTGCATCCAGACCAGTTCTGGGGCCCACTCAGCCTCCTATCCAGTGGGTATCAGGGTCCTTTCCCGCGGGGGTAGATCGCGGCCGGGACGTGATGCTGACCACTCACCCCCATCTAGTGCCAAGGTTAAGAATGAATAGGAGCCATATCTTCTCTTACCCCAAACGCTTACATGGCGTAAAGTGGGAAAGTTTTATTTCTTAATCTATTTATGTAATAGGATTTTAGGTTTTCACAGCGGTTTGTCCGAAGATGGCTGTCTTCAGGGTTGATTAGCGACTCATCGCCCTGATGACGGAGGCAGCAAGAACCTCTGAAACGATGATAAACTTATACCAGACTACATAGCACAACAAACAAGATGACAGCCATCTTCAATCTCATGTATGATTTTTTTGTAACCCAAATAACTTTAAAACTTCGAACTGATTATTATTTGTTAAGTATGAAGAGTTCTACTGAAACTTAATTTTATTGTTACTGTGAGCATAGTTAATGAATTTATCTGTTTTCACCCCACAGTATAGCAGGAGACACTGCAATTTAAGATGAACACAATCTTAAATCTTTACTTCTCTCAGGTGGTCTCAACGTTTAACGACTTATTTATATCTCTTCCTTCCAATGCGCGCTACACCCCCGTACATCTCATCCTTGATTTTATCATCCAAATAATATTTCATAAACAGTACAACGTATGGAGCTCTGCACTGTGTAATACGCTCCAATAATGGCATTAGAAATTCCGAAATTATCCCTAGATTTTTTGCCATCTTATCTAAATTTTATCCTAGAAGATTTAAGGTTCTCACGGCGACGAGTATGAAGATTTTTAGGAATGTCGAGCCGTGCAGTCTGTTAGATAATGACCGATATTTTAGAAATACTTACTGCCAAGATCACCAGGGCGATCGCTGGCACAACATCCAATAAGACAGCCATCTTCTAAGCATGGATTTTCTTTATTTTGAACCCATGGTCTTGACGTTTCCTTAGAACACCCAGAGCACACCACGAGTAACATTCAGAAACAAATGTTTTTTTTGGGCATGCTTAGAAAGGAATACGCAGCACGTGTAGTCAGTCAGAAGAGTATTTTCCAGGACATTTCTCGTGAGCTGCTTAAATGACGTAATATATTAAAAACTTTCGGCCATTATTGGAGAAACGGCAACAATCTAGCTTCAGAGATGTCTGTCCTCTGGGTTGTAGCTCTGTGTAGTCCGGTAGAATTTTACCAAGGTTTCACAGGTTCTTGCTGCTTCCATCATCAGGGTATGAGTCTTCTGAAACTTTAGTGAACTACTCACTGCAGCCTATCAGACAGTCATCTTCGTCCTCACCGACGTGAAACCTCAAATCGGACTATTGTAACTTTAAATGTAAACTCTCAAATATTTTATACTTTAATCTGCAATGAAGGACAGTCGGTGTGTTCACAAAAGCCTGTGTGATACTAAATTTAATGTAAAGAAAAATGAGATAATATTTTCATGCAGGTATATTTGATATGTACACAAAAAGAAAATTGGAATTTTTCCATCAACAAAGGGTGAAACTTAAATTACACTGTGATTGTGTTTGACTCAAATTAACACGTTACCTTAGGATAAACAACGGCACAATTTATCAGGTCTTCGTTGTCATAGCACTCCTTGTATATAAATTACGCCCTGTCATATTCTTACATAAGTAGATCTAACGTTCTAGTGATTAATATGGCACCACGGCATAAAGACCTGTTGAGGGTATGGAGGTATAAGTGGACGCAGTTTTAACATCGGCGTAAGATGAAGGCACCGCTGCTTTAAACTGGGAAAGGAATTCCCAGTGGGCCCATGAGGCAACATGAAAGCTGTGGCGAAATACAAGACAGGTCATGTCCCTGCAGTTCACGTTTACCTTTAGTGACTGATTTGTTCCGGCTTCGTATTTTTCCCATTTAAATCTGTAGGCCTACTCGCTATAACCGGCCATCTTCGACTTTATGTTGCCCGACTCGGTTTTAGAATTACACACGATATCCGACCCCAAATGCCCCACCTTTAATAGATTTTAAATTTCCAATGCATGAAAAATTTTGTACAGCTCTTTCTGTTCCGAATAAGGAAAGTGTAAACGTGTTTAGTGAAATTCACATTTGTGTGTTCTTGTGGGAAAACAGAGAAACGGAAATATATTTAAAGCTTAAGATTCGTATTAGACGGGTATGCCCCCCCCCCAACCCATGGGATGGGCCCCAGAACAGACACCTCTGTCTAAGCGTCCCTTAATAGACATGCCCGCTGTATAATTTGCGCAAACGTATTACACGGTAAGCTCACGGCGGTAACATTCCATTAGCACTACGTACAGTTCCAACAGTAAATAACACTTGAACGAAACGCAATTGAGGCAGTTCCCCGCGGAATCAAAGAGACGCAGTACGAAGGCCGTATGATAATACGAGCTAAGTGGTAATGACCTCGCTTTAAACACTTGTATACGTGCACGACTTCTTGTTACGTTTAATCTGTGAGACGGTCAGGTAACTTCTTTAATGGTGAATCATAAGCCTCTATCTACACATAAGATCGCGGATATGTATTTCAGTCTTTTAATCAGCAAGAATATAATTAAATACAGCGTAACTAACTAACTAACCAACCAGCCAACCGAAGGCCTTCAGAAATAATTCCGTTTAGATGTTTGTCCTTGCATGTGGGTTTTTAATTACAGAGTATATTTTACTTACATAAAAACTTCTTTTGTTACTATGACAATGAAATAAATTTTCATCACGATAATAAGCAATGCAGGTTTATGATTATTTTCGTCCTCAAACCCCTACTTTGCCTCTTGCTGTGCTCGTATTGTGTTTCCATTCTGAAAAATTGTTATAGTAAACTATTTTGGTGGTCTTCAGTTTCACTGGCAATAGACTTACACAAAATATTTATTTGTTTTTGTTGTGTGTTTCATTGGTAATCTGATCTTCTTAATACTCTGCAGAGGTCGTTAAAACTACGACTTACATCCTGCTGTTGGTACTGTTATAGATCGTAACTTGCAGTGGTGGTCTAATGACCAGATTTATGACACTGCTAGTCACAGAATACTGTTAATAAAACTGGATCCAGCATTCTAGCTGATTTCAGAGTCCGGCACGTAAAGTTTAAAATACAGCCACGAGACTGGAATGTGGTTTTGTGGGCTATGACGCCGTAACCATCTGCTACAATACAGAGTGTTACAATCCAGAAAATCAAAATGCTTGTTTTTCCTCTGATCTCATAGGACTTCAGACTTTATTTTGAACTGAAAAGGATCTCGAAGGGGGCTGTTATGCCCTATTAAACACACTCCTGGTTTGATATAGGCCTATAACAAGTCTATTACATTTCTCCCTTTCCTCTAGATCGAAATACGAACCAATAAAACAGCGGCAGTTTCCAATTTGAATTATTTTATTACGCTATACTTGAAGCACAACTGCACATAAATGCTGTGCTACTACAGAAGGCAACAAAGCTGTCGACACATACCTTTGGAGAAAGTCTTTGTAAATGAATGTCAAGAATACTTCAGATAGGAAAAGGAATCATTTGTCCAGTTCGGGCCGCAATAGCGGAGCGGTCCGCGAGCAACATTAAAGTTAGAGGAGGGTAAATTAATTTACCAGCCATACAAAGCCTATTGTAATGGTGGGCTGATGTTAGTGGGGTGAATGGTAGCAGAGGTCAGCGGTGCCGTAAGCCATTACAGTGCATTTATCACTGTTCCAGGGCGTGGGGCTGAAAACATCCTTCAGTCCTGACCACAGACAAAACAGGCACTTGCTGAAAACACCTAAGGTCAAGGTCAGTGAAGGACATTGTCTAACAATACTAATATCTATATGTATCGCAGCTATTGGTTTTGGCATGTGCGTATTCACCGATTGCCCTAAACGTGACTGATATCTGCGTGTATTCTGAGCTGGCTTATGTTTGTCAAAACGTAATACATTGTAAAGCCACTGACTGCATCCCAGGACAGCCTCAAAAGCTGTGAATAAAGAATTAATATCCAGTCAAGTTCAAAATCTTTCAAGACTGTTTACTGTACACATTTGGTTGAAACTGCATTCTTAACTCGCACTAATATATTGTCACTTTTCGATTTAGGGCTCTTTTTAAAAGAGAAATGAATTTTATTTACGCTAAAGAGAAAACTTCATATAACATGAAACATAAATTAGTGGTAGCCGAACATTATGCGACAGAACTGTTAATTAATGTCAAATATATGCAACTGAAAAAGTTTCTCTGAAAAGCATTAAAGCTAAGTGCACGAACCTGTCCAACTTACAACAAAAGGGGTGTTCAAGTTCCAGGATAAAAGGGTGTCTAAGATATAGGATATTGTGGACATGTAAAATTATAGGATATTCGCCGGTTCCAATTAAAAGTTTCCAATATAAAGGGGTGTCCAACTTGAGGGGTTTTACTGTATATCCACACGGCTTTACTGCCCTGGAGACCGACATTGACTAAATTAAAATGGTTATTACAGAAAAAAAGGTGTGAATGTGTTGAACGGATTCAACTGGTGGATTACAAGGCCGAGTGGAGTACTGTTTCTAAATGGATACTTCTGAAGCTTCAATAACACTTAGACCATGAGATGCTGAAGCTCGGCGGTCATTGCCAACTGCACCTGAAAACGTGATTTTACGGTGTAGATACGCTGGTATTTCAACGGCAATATAAACAGTTGTTACTCGAAGAGTATGTCACCAGACGTGAAGTGCTGCTGGTTCCGCGAGTCATGCAGCTGGCTCAGCAGTTCGCGTCAACAACTGGGCAGGAATCACAACAAAATTAAAAAGAAACGTGATATTCTTTTCTTAAGATTTCTACGTTAGTATCCACCTTGTGTATAAACCTAACAGTTTTATTGTTGTATATTCTTAGATTTCCCTACGCCGTACACACTATTGAGGCAAATGCTCGGCATCCCACAACAGAATTAATTTCTAGTTAATTTGCGGGGGAGGTAAATAAATGTTTGCTTTCGCTACTACTTTCAGACGTTCCAATATGAAATTCGCAAAAATGTATCTGTTATTTTCGCCGTGTCTGCGTTTGACTACTCGACAACGGCTAAACATATTTTCATGTAATGTTATATTGACGAGATTTACTAAAACATGTTTAAACTTCACAAATTTTTAAGCAGTCCGACAATAACGGGTACATTATGTGAAGACCCACGTGCGTTTCTGTGCGCGAAACTGGGTGCGGAATATCTGCATTTGGATTCCCCAGTCTGGCTACCAGGTGGGGAATCCGTGATGATGTCATCGTGCAGCAAGACCGTCTCCAAACATCCCGCCCACGCAAAGGGCATACAACTGTGACGTCACTGGAGCCATTCTCAAAAGTCAAAGGTGAAATCAAGGCGAACGCTCCAAAATTGTTAAACCATAAATATATTATTTAATATCTGTGTATTCTTTTGAACATAAAGAGATTTCATTTATAACTAAAACAATATTATGCCTTGTCTTCTTCTTTTTAGTATGTTTCAGCATCATTCAGAGTACAAATTTATTGCAACATGTAACGGTTATAAATTACGGCCCCTAAGCCATTGCATAGTTCGATAATCTACTTGGATGCTCGTTTAGATATGCTCCCTTTTTATCATCGGCTAGCAAAAAACTTCAATCAAAGGCAGCCGATAGCTTATATTAGTGAACAACGTGAAAATATGCTGCCCAATTTCTTGCAGTTTTTTGATTGATCCCACTGCAGAGTTTGACTAAATTAGTAGCTGGAACAGTCACGTTTAACGCTTTGAAGCACACAATAAATCTAAATAATATTCACAAATTTAGTTTCACCTGAAAATATAAGGTATGTCTCGATTACAAAAACATCTTGTTGACGCAGGTAGAGAAACACATAATTACTTTTTTAGGAATTGTACGAAACCCATAAATGCACTCTGCAGACAAAATGTGGAGTTTTATAATATTATAGTGAGTGGTACATATAGTTCTGAGCTTACTTACTACTGTAGTGAAGTGGTTAAATTAGTTTCCCCCAAAGAAAGTCGTTACAGCACATATAGAATCGAATTTAATGAAAAATAAATCACTCATAACAAAAACAAAACGAACGTTAAAGAGAAAATACTAAATAAGAAATTGAAGAAAAACATTAATGAACAGATCTTTCGTTCAAGAGCCTTAGAAGTAGGATATTTTTTCTAGTTTTTCCCAGTTTTGCAAGACGACAGGTTAATATTAATAGCTAATCAAACATATGCATTCTATGGAAAGAACGTTCACGTCAGTACAAGTATAACATTTTCAATACATTGAAG
Source organism: Zootermopsis nevadensis (assembly GCF_000696155.1). The sequence continues at coordinate 123,853 of NW_019059813.1, forward strand.
CAGAAAATCATTTTCTTATTTAGCCTTCTTACTACTGAATCGGTCTGAACTTCAAATTTTATAAAAATTTTAATCTGTAGGTTCAGACGTATTTAAAAAAGTTTTAAGTGCTTACGACGCTTATAATTTAATTAATGCAAACTTGGAATTGAGTGACCATTTAATTCTAAACGAAAGATTGCAGGTTATGAAAAGTTGCCTGTATGTTGCTATGTAAACACAAGCTATAGTAGTTTATAATTATGTGTGCTGTGATGCTTTCTGTGCATAATTAAACATGCAATGAATAAGAATGGGGTTGTGGATTTATAGCTCCACCCATTCTGAATCTCAGTAGTGTTCGAGGTGGAAGGATATATTTCGATAGTGGTAATCTGAATTTGTTTTGTGCGGACAATTAATTGTGTGAACTAATTACATGGAACATAGTCCTTGGTAAGCCGATAGGCTGAATAAATAATTTATTTATTGAGCCTAAGCCTTTACTCTATTAGTATGTTTAAAATAACAAATGGTTTACCCAGAGACGATTTTGTAATTTAAAAATATTTTCTATGAAACCAGACACAGGTGAGAATTTTCGCATTAATTAGTTTGTACAGCGCTTCCTATCTAATGTGTTGTATTTAAAGAACATCTGATTCTATACTACAAAAATTTTAGACCCCAGCACGAAATATACCGTGTAGTTGATTTCCCTAAGAAGATGTCTCAAAAGCTGTAATACAAATAAAGTGCACATAAAACATTTAAAACGTCGATTTTTAAGATGTAACGCATTTCCACCTTAATACTTTTGATAATAGGTTGGTTTGTGGAGTCAACATTGAAGAACAAGATAACTCATGTGCCGTTAGGAAATTAAACAAATTCTTAACCGCTGTATTAAAAAATATTCTTCTTTGTTCTTGAAATATCAAGACGTGTTATTTAGTTGAGAGATGGGGAAATTTCTGTTTCAGATTTTCAGTGCTTTGCTCTTCAGAACTCAAGGTAAACATCCCAAGAAGATTTTGAACCCAGCAGCGACTTACCGACTGTTGCCACACTAACGAAATAATTGACATTGAGAGGCCTCATCTTGATCGAACATTGTTGAGGTAATAACAGGACAGATTAAATAACTTCAGGCATATTTCAAGTTTAAACAATAGTTCGATTATCAAACATTCTTCTGTCAAGGTTAATTCCACATGTTAACTAAATTATTTGGTAATATTATCATGAATGTCGAATTAAAATTTTTATAGACTTCAAGAAAGACTATTATTCAGATCAGAGGTACTTTAGGATATGGCATCATTGAATTCGGTATACAAATGAAATTACTTAGGATAGTGAAAATGTGTTTAAATTAATTGATATTTTTCTGATGCATTTCCTGTTCAATGCATTGTAAATCGTGGAAATACTTTATCGTCATTGAATTCCTTGTAAATTGTGTTTACGACGAAAATAAAAAGCAAACGTAATTAGGTTTTTAGTTGTTTGCTGCCACGCAGCTCAGAATATTTTGTCTTCAAGTCTGCTCTCTAAAAGCGTAAAGGCTAAGATTTTTAAAACAGTAATTTTACCTGTTGTTTTGTATGAGTGTGAAAACTGGTCTCCTTTGTCAAGAAAATAACACAAGTACAGAGTGGAGATAATTGTGTAACGAGCAGCTCCAGAATTTGTACTTTTCGCCTAACAGATCTATTAATATAATCATAAAATCAAGGAGAATAAATGGGCGAAGAGCATGGGGAAGATGATTAATGCTTACAAGGAAAGAAAACCACTCGGAAGCCTGAAGGTGCAGTTGGGAGTAATTAAAATTAACTGTAGATAAATTGGGTGTGGGTGTTGATTAGATTCATATGGCTCATGATAGGGACCGGTGATGGGTTCTCATGAAAACCGTAATGAACATTCCATTAAAGGTGGGGAATTTGTTAGGTACCTCAGCGTGCTATTAGCTTCTGAAGAGGAACGCTGTTCAGTGCAGTTAACCATTTCATTAGAAAGTATTTACTGAAACATACATATTTCTTATCATTTTTCTCTGCCAGTCCGTTAAAGAATAACGCCCTAGTGCATGAACGGGTAAGCTTGTGCATTTCATATTGTTTAACTCCTGAGTTAGACTTATCAAAGTTAAGCCGTATACATGTTGCCCCAAATATTATGTTGACAGCACTGAAAATATGGCGGATATAATCAGTATGAACTTTTGTTCAAGTACACTTAATGTGATATTTTGAGCAGTGACAATATTGTGACAACTTTAATGTCGTTGCAATGTTGATGGAGTATTCGAAATAGGATCAAATTTCCGTGATTCAAGTTCTGTGGTTAGAGACGGTGCAAACTAGTCACATTTACGGAAGAATGGTAATTCAATATGTTTTGACTGTATAAGCTGAAGTTTATAAATGATTGGAGAGATTCAGAGAAGAATTAACGAGTATTGATTACGTCCGGCTATCGGCTGTATATTTGTTTTTTTTAACGGATAGGTTGACAAAGGCGCCCTAGACAACCGAAGAATTTTCACGATTTGAAGTGCGTTTTAAGCGAACATGAGTGATGGAAAGAAGCTTTGCAAGGATGGCAAAACGTCTAGCCGAAAAATATTTTTATTTTTTAGGAATCAAAAAACTGTGGATCGTTAAGCCAAGTACACTCGAACTGAAAAAGGCCGATTACGCAGAACTATGTTTAACTATAGTGTGACTATCTTTTTAAGAATGTATAATAAAATCGACTTTAATTTTCTGTTTGTTTTCGTATATTAACTAGTATTTTACTGTTACATTTAAATGCATGCAGCTTGGAGGGAACTTCAAGGTATTTAATTACTATTACAGGCAGAAAGAAAAATGCCTAATACAGCAATTTGCATTGCTCAAAACGTCCTGAACTTGGCACTAGATTCGTAACACCCCATCAACATTGCATGAAGTCTCTTAATTCAACCATATTTTTTGTAGCGGAGACGATATCAATCAACATTGTTAAATATTCTCGTCTCTTCATTATTTATGTCATGTTTAATAAATGTATTTAGTCGGAACTTCTTTATCTTTTGTTGGATTTGTTCCATAAAATTACTGAAAGCCATCACCGTTACTTACTGTAAAAAATCAGCGTATTTCCTAATGATTGATAACTATATTGTGCCATTATCTAATACCCGTGAGGGATAGATACATCAGTTATCTCCTCATAAGAATAAATTGCATCCGTGTGACACTTAACGTAATAGTTTTTTTCCTTTGAAACGTTTTGGACTCAATAGAAGTCTTAATTTATTGGACACTTCACTATATTTTTTATGATCGTCTCACAATCGTTGGAGGTCCTGTCTAACCAACCTTTTCCATTACAAATCTGAAGTCAATAAGAGATTTGCCGCTTGTTACTGCAAACTGCAGTGTCAGCACGGGAACAAAACATTTTGGAATGCGAAGCGTCATCGCTTGCACGTATCATTGCAGTACAACAAATAAGGAAGAATAATAAACTGTGAGTGATGTTGTGGTGCCATATGGTTCGTAATAATATTTTTATTGGTGTTTTCTTTGAACAGCGAAGAGATGTTGACAAGTTGGTGAACGAAATATCTATCAAAGTGTCATCCATCTAAAGTAATGGGAATTTAATCGGCTTGTAGGTATCTTTGTCTTATAAAGTAAAAATCCATACCAGTTTTCTAGACACAGTACTAGAGAAATTAAAAAATACGTAAATTAAGACACCATTTCTTTCTAATCCTTATGCACGTTTGTCACAGTCTGCGAGAATAGTGGCTTAATAGTTTCTAAGCAACTGAACAGTAATACTGAAGAAGTTACCTTGTGCCATGCCATAATGTTATGATTGGCTTTGAATAAATTATAGATTAGTTGATTTTTACTCTCAAAACGATGCATTATTTGCCCTTAATTCTGCTCTACCTGCCAAAGCTAAAACCCAGACTTACATGAAGACTGAACACAAATCAAACAGTGGATAATACTTTCCCTCCTTATCCTCCTCACATTTCGTCTACCTCCATTTAGTTAAAGCATCGGTCCACAAACTAAGGCCAGCAAAAACAAGTTTGTCCTGTATCGACCATTACTTTGTAATAAATAATATAAGAAAAGTACTGTAACTGGAAGAAATAAAGAAGAATATAAATGCTGTTTAAACTGTAAGGTTTTTTGCTCTCTAGTAAGCTTTTGCTTATTCAAACTTCTTATTTTAGTTTTTACTGTAATGTATTGTACTGTACTGTACAATGAATATGCAACTGTATGGGAGAAAACTGATCGAGTCCATCAAAAAACAGAATCAATGGCTACATGACAGCTTCGAGACACGGATCAGGTTTAGGTTATCGTATTCGAATAAAGTATTATAATATATTTTCTAAATTGCGGTTATTGTGAAATTTACGATTCTGTCATTCTTTATAGATATGGTGGGAAAGTTCTAGCCATACACAAGAATTGTGGATCAGCTACATCTACGAAACGAGATACTCCAATTATTTTAACTGCATCATACCTCATAATTTAGACGGTTCGATGTCGGCTCCTCACAGTTGAGTCTGACGTTCAATATCCGTGCAATTCACATTTGGTTTTGTGATAGGCAAACCGACGGATTGAACTATGTGCATCAGGCACTGTACTTGATAATGCTAATGGCGGTCATTTTTTATTTAGTAACAATACATAACATATTTTTTAAAAAGAACATTAACATTGTCTTGCAGAAAAGTAAATAGGCCTAAAGTAATGTAAAATTATGTATAAACAAAACTAAAAACATGTGAATAAACCCAAATCTAGTTCAACAGCAGTTCACAACACAAATATAACTATAAAATAAATTATTTGAAAATATCTCAAAATACGTTTTTGAGAACAGAATATTTAATTTGTGTAAAGTTCATATCGCTATTGGAGACTAATAATTGCTGTAAATTATTGTCATTTTCAGTTAAAGCACCATATCTAATTTACAGAGTACCAAATACTGTACTGTATACCTATGATATATGGTCTTCTATTCTGTTGCAGAGACTTTAATTTAATTCGAAAGCGATCCATAACTATTTGGACACAGGAGGGATTAGATGAGCGGCCTCTGCAGGTTACTACATAAGAAGGCTACGTACAGTATCTGCAAAAAGATTGCATGATTCAGGTACAAAGTAAAATCGTACAATTTCGCAACTTGAACAGCAGAGTCCAGGCGAGTAAAGACAGCTCAGAATCCGCAGCGTAGAAAAGTTAGCACCGCTGTGCTACTGACTTGGAGCCACGCGGAATGGGAGAGGGCGCCGAAGTCCTTCTGTGGCCTTGATACATGCAATATGCGCTGAGTTCAAATGTCGGATGAGTCTCAGTTTTTCGATTATTATTCTAGCTTTCTAGTTTTCGTTATCATTCTTCCATTTTTAGTATTTTGGCCTTGAAACACCCACAGATTCACATATATATCATGCAGATTGCTCTAACAGTGGAAACATTTTATAATAAGAGACAATGTTTTTAGGATGACATTCGTCATGGCTCAAAGTTCGAGTCAACCCTAAAGCTCAGTAGCTTCAAGGACGTGCGCAGAGGCTTTCTACTGATTTAAGAAAACATCGACAGAGTTACCGTTATCATCAATGATCTCCCTCTCATTACTTTCTATGAATTACTTTGTTGAACCTCTTTGTGCAGGTGTTTGCTATTGCTAACTTGTGTCTCGGTACGAAATGCTATGAGCGATCGAACGATTCGACCGGAGCAAATATTTCCTACAAGACTCGTACGGAAACCTCCTTCCGGTCTGACCCTCTCATCTTTCGTTTGGTTAGAAAGGTAACCTGCGTGTACTGTAATATGTGCTGGTTCTTAGGTATGTCGTAAGTATGCAAGGAAAGATATAAGAAAAACGAAAAGCAGGAGGATTACCAGAATGTGATAGCTATACTTAAAGCCTTTTATATTTTTAATTAATTTCAGCAATGCTGGCTAATACAACAATGAACGTTCCAGTTGTATAGAGAAACATATTTATATTATATAAAAGCGACAATCTTGATCGCCCTTTTAATAAATAAGGCCACATTAATGATTTCTTGTCGGCTGGCGAGTCGTCGGTTTATAAATGATGAACATTATTTAAATTTTAGGGGGGAGGCTGTTAAAATATAACGACTGCAAACTGTTTCACACATTCTCAATAGTTCTAAGTTTTCTGATTTGTTAGTTTTATTAATTATTTGCCTACAATTAAACAGTGATATATGTAGCATGACGCAGTATTAAAAATGTACTGGGGTAATACAAACACATTATCGGGCCTCAAACTCAGGAACTACTGATCTAAAACTGTAGCGAGAGTTTATCTTATGTACATTAAATGTTTTTGGCCTAATACATGAAGACTTCCATGTTTTTTTTCTCACACGTCACTGTTAAGTTGGTGTTTTGTTTACCGACAATGTGTTTGGTGATGCCATCATTTAACTACTTGTGTAAACAAGATATTAGCGATTTCATTTTAATAACCAACAAGTAAAAGAACTACAAGGTTCATATTAATGAGTGTAGAATCTGTAGGTAAAATAAATCTTTCGTATGCATAAATTAAATAAGTTCAGTACCAACAGACGAAGTATAATTGGCTTATCTAATAATATAAATGGTACAGTCATTTTGTTTGAAACACGAATAATATTTTGAGTTACGTTGGAACTCAGTGTGGGTACAGGTAATGAAAATCTTAATTTTATAAAAATGAGCTCAGATGTATTCCAGGATTGCTTTATTAACCAGAGTAGAGAAAATGTGATTGGATTTCGCAGTGAATTGAAAATAATATTTTTTGAAACAAAGACTTTTCGTCATATTTTTAAATGTCTTTGAAATCCGCAAGGCGTGGGTGAAAATTGTTACCCAGTTTTCCATACAAAAAGTAATAACTGTTGTTAACAGGAAATGTTAATTTTGCTCGAAGAAGATTTGTCGTGAATTCTGTTGTCTGATCATAAACAAACTGTGGGTACCTTATTTTTTGTACTGTATTGTTATTTTTATAAGTTAAGCTGGCGTTTCTAATATGCATTTATAAGGTAGGAAATGCTTTCCTTCTACATTTTCCCCCATTCATTATTCATTAATCATCCTATCATTCTACTCTGCTGCTGTTGCCCGTCTGTGGTGAGGACTGGAAATGTGCACACCTGTCCATGGAATATAAAGTGTAAAACAGAACTCGGTTCAGGAGTTTCGTCTTTAATAGTTTGTACAATGCCACATCATTTAGAGGTAACAGACTGGAGTAATGGTGAGGAGAACGAAGCTTGTGATAGTATGTTGATGACGATGGTAGCAAAAACATTACACTTGACCTAACTATGAACTTGAAAGCGGCGACCTTGCTTCATTAATCACAAGGCTTGCGTTACTTGCGTAGGTACTATTACGTAGGGGAAACGTCACATTTGTGGGCTTGTCTCATAGAAGGACTTTTACATTACCGTGAGAGACGACTGACATCAAAATCTAGTTCTTACAAGTATCAGAATATCCGGTGTTAATTCTAGATTCATAATGACTTTCGGTATTAAAAGATGTGAAATATACTGGGAAGTTATTTAATTTGATTTACGTTGATGATAATCATGAGCCCATATAAAGAAGACGAGAATGCAGAAACATTACAGAATTTTTTGTATCTTTCATGACATCAAAGACATTTCTCCTCCCTTTCTTTCTCTAGTTTCGTTCTACTTGCTTCTGTCGCTCTATTACTCATATTTTTATTTTATTATTACTTATCGAGTGAATTACTATTCCAAAAGCAGATATAGTATTACCAAAAATCTAGGGACTACACATATTATAGTAGCCGTCACTAAACTTCACTCAACTGTATGATTTTGCTGTGGCGGTGAAACATGGAGTTTGGTTACGAGTGCCATAATCGTGGTAGTACTGACGACCTATGTAGATGAATAGCGGATAATAAGTACATGCCACTGTCTGAAAGGTATAAACTGTGAACACTAATTTAATTCCAAACCATTTAATGGCTGCCTCCCCAATTAGGCAAAACATTTTCTATTAAATAGTCCACAGTAAATTTTGAATTTAATAATATAATTGTAGAGACTGAATTATCAATTCACGAGAAATACCATAGTCGTTAAAATACTATAATTCAACGTTTAAAATAATTATATATTTTAATATTACGTGAAATTTGTTTCAGATTCGTCCAGTTGGGAGCAACCATCAGCTTTTCAAAGGTTCTGAACGACACGTGAAGCAATAAGAAGTAATGCTCTACATCTACCCTGTAGATCCGAATTTGTTTGACATTGGGCGACAAATTCGGTTCTAGAGAGGTTTGTGTGGTGCATACAAAGCGACGTTCTAAATTAGGCTACTTGTTAATTGGTAATAATATTTATGTTACTAATCATCAATATGCAACCACTAAATGTTGCCAAGTTCAGTCTCTGATACATTCACTACTGACAAGTGACATAACGAATATACCCTGTCCAGCACTATACATTTTATATTGTTAAATAAGTCTTAGCACTAACATGATTTGGCTTAATTTAAATTGTTTCGAATTGTTTATTCTAATTGTAAGAAACAGAAATTGTACAATTCAAGTAGTAGTCTAGTATTATCCTACAAGTGAAATTTCACACATCATTATCTTAGCATACATTCCTTAAGGAAAAAGGCGTATGGTATCTTAATCAATGTACGTCTATCCCCCGCAACAAATTTGTATCTACTGACAGATTTTCACAAAACGTATTATGAACATAACGAGAGGCAGAGTCCCCTAAGTAAGTCATTCAATGCTGTTTTTCTTGTAGACTGTCCTCGTCGTAAGTTTTTAGAAATAAAGCCATGACGTTTTAAGGACTGGTTCTGTCCCGGTTTTGAGATAATAAAAGAAACCTACAATTTGGGATCTTCCAGACTACCGATTGGGATTAGCCCTTTCTAGAGGACCCCATTAGTTGCAATCCATGATCATGAAGAAAACCCAAGAGAAATCCAAATGCAGAATAACGAAATACATTGTTTAAATTCAAACTACAATTAATTAAATTAACAATACATTCTAGACAATTTAACAATATGTCAACCAAATAATTTGCTAGTGTTGCTGATAATGAGTGAACGAATTAAATAACGATGTGATATAAATGTAAGTGAAAACGCAAACAGCATTGGTAAGACTGTTTTACCTAAAATATATTCCACATTGTCTGTGTGTTGAGGTCCTAGTCTGCTACTTGCCTCAGCTGTCTGTGGACAATCGCGAAGAGGGTACCAGGCACCCACTTTAAACCGAGTGCCTTTCAAACAAGACCGAACTATTTAACCTTTATATGGCATGCACATCACATAGAATCAGAGTCCTAGTATAGGCTTCTATACAGAGTTTCGAGGGGGGGGGGGAACTCAGCTCATAGAAGAGAGTCCTTCCTGTGAAGCTGATAGTATCTTAGTGGATGAACGAGATATCCTGTTTTCTGTAGAACCCGAACGTCTACTGCCCACCACTGTAACCTATCCAGATTCCAGCTCATACCCTTACACTCTGTTACACCGCAAAAACGTTTTATCTATGCCTTGGTCCCGTTGACCGACCAAAATTTCGTATGAATTTTATTTGTGTACTGTATGGCTCTGTCCTTGACTTTATCACCCTAATAATGCATGGTGAAGGGTACAAATTATGTAGCCCCTTGTTATGTAATTTTTTAATCTGGTTATATAGTCTCTTACTTCCACACATTCTTCTTCGTCGTGTGTTCTTTAGATTGTTATGTACAAAAAACTCTCCATTTTATATACAGTGAACATAAGTTTAGGAGAAGATGTAAAATTACAATAAGAAAATGACATGATATGTACTCAGGAATGATTATTCGTCGTTTATCGCTTTATCATCAATATATTAATAAAATGAGTGGATCTCCATATCAAATCCTTGGTTATCCTTAGATTCTTTTGTTATTTTAGCGAAGAACAAGCACTACGGAACAGGAAGAAAGCACGAAAGAAACTTCAGGTGAGTGAGCATGAACATCACTGACTTGTTTAGAATGCCTTTGCTGTGAACATGAAAAAATGTATGATACGATACTAGCAAATAAACATGCATTGACATATTTAAAACAATTAGCATAGAATTAAATAATGTGTTGTAGGTCGGAAACTTATTTTTAACTTTCTGGAGAAAGTAATTAAAGAACTTAATTGACAATTAAGTTTTGGCTGTATGTGTTGAATTGACGTTTTCAGTATTGTATTATCAGATACAATTATGTTGTGTAATGGCTGTCATGTACGTAATTCGTAATTTCTAATTTAAGTGTGCAAGTCTCGTAACTGGAGCAGGAGCGGAGTTATCATATTAACCAATTTAGACCGACAAACCCTTTAAAAAACGAAAAATAAAAGTTTTCTCTAACATGTCAGTGGTTCTGTGTTCCTCCACACAATGAAACCTACCAGAATGGATCAGATAAAGGACATTGTTAGGCACGTGAGGCAGCCAGGCGCGCGCGACGAGCGTAGCATCAACTCGGTGGGTAATTAGGCCTGGCTGGCTGCAGGTGGCTTAGGCGTATTTTATCTTATCGATTCTGCAGTGTTCCAATGTATGGATAATATCACTGAATCATGAAAAGAGTTCGTCGGAACCAGGAAGCTCACAAAAGGCCTTGGGATATTTCAGTGTTAGCCAGGCTAACACAGTTAATATATCTCCAGCTTTTGACTTAAAATTTGTCAGCTTCGAGCCCGATCGTTTTACGTAATCTCTAAAGCAAAATGACACAGATCACTCTGTACGAAGACAACAAATAAATTTTGTGGGAGTTCAGTCATCTAACAAAACGTCCACACCTGTGCAAATAACTCTGCCAACAGGAAGTACCGAAGTTAATTTACATGTATCGGTGAAATGTCTTACCGATTTTCACACTGATAAACACTGAACACATAAATGTGAATATCCTCAACATCCTATTCCCAAACACTGCAATATATTTTCCTCCCTCAGAGTGAGAGACCATGTTCCGCACCCATACAAAACAACAGGAAAAATTATCGTTTGTGTATTTCAAACTTGAGGTTCTTAGAAATCAGGCGGAAAGACAAGACATTTTGAACTGAGAAGAAGCTAGCGTTTCCGGAATTTAGTCTCTTAACTTCCTCAGGAGTATCATTTTGATTAGTTATTGTTTTTCCCAAATATTTTAACTTTGTCACAGTTTCAAATGAATTATTAGCCACCCTAAGATAATTCTGTCTACTGACGAGATACTAACATGCACTTTTTAAAAATTTACTTCTAGCCCTACCTGTCTACTAGCCTCTAGTAAAATTTATGTTCCTCTTTATTGTATTTATGTCGTCTCCCAATATCAACATTGTCTGCAAGTGCCAATAGCTGATGTGTCCCGTTCAATTGCAAACCCTCCTGCCTATCTTGCACTTTCCTGATGACGTATTCTAGCGCACCATATGATAATACTGTTAAAGAAATGCTTTTTATAAAATCCAAGATTAACATGTTGACACGTGTATGGAACTGAATCTAACCCTGAGCACGTGTAATCAAGCTGGCGATCTATATAATTAAACTTGCAGTACTAAAAATAATCAGAAATCGTATTTGAATCTGAAGAACAGTTGTTACATCCGAAGTTATTTACGAATTCCATTCGTATATTTACATTTCCTTTCGGTCTAGGTTTAAGAATATCACAGTGGTATTTTACGGACCCATTTTGTTTTATTTATTTGTAGTGTTCTGTTTGACGACAGGTCCATATGAACAGGATCCTTCCATCCTTTTCTCGGACTAGGACCTGTTCATATACGTTCTTGGCAGATGATCCAGAAGTGGTTTGCCATTGCCTTCTTCTGTGTGTGAATGGAGTAATTGTTGGGATGCCACGGAGAAACCGGGGAAGCCCCCGGAGGAAAACTCCGTGTTGCCTAGACCACGGCCTTGCCCAACAAAAGTTATAAATCCGGGCACCGCCGGGAATCGAACCCGAGACCTTGTATACTTGCATAATTTTGCACTTTTAAGTCTTTTCCAATAACGGCAAATTTTAGTGTTAGGTCATACCAACACCCGCTTGAAAAGATATTTATAAATTTCCTCATAATAAAACGGCGTATCATGCAATTTCGTGAGCTATAAAAAGACAATTTCGTGTTTGAGGTCAAGCGTTGGCCCAGAGATTCTGAGAACAACCATGAAAACATTTTTCGTCTAGATTCGAACACAAAACTTTACGAATGTGAAACAGATGACGACACTGCATCACGGTAGTCAATAACTCAGATTAACCTATAGTATCCTGACAATATTGATACAGAAATATAATATATGGTCAAAATAGACGTAATTACATTTGAAGATTTTGTCTTATAGATGAAGATCGGCTCCTTTTGGCTTGAGATAGAACCCGATGCCGAATTGTTTTGAACACAACAAATCTTAACATTTCATGAAAGCCTGAGAATTTCTTTGAACAGCTGAGCGACTTAGCTCAATGTAGTAATCATGTGTTCAGAGGAATTGAGGTAAGGGATAGGTAATATTTTTCGACCGCTTTTACAGTCCTACACAAGATGCGTGCAATATGTATCATGAGTATCAGCAGTGGTGGCTTGCGAATTTCTGAAAACCTCGTTAGATGTTTCATAGACAGAAATTTGAAACCAGTCAAGCGAGAGATTAAACCACCGGCGTTGCACAATCGATTCGTAGTTCCTACTCGCGCCGGTAGATGTCGTGTTAAATCAGTGCTCTAAAGCGTGACTATTTAGTACCTAATATCTCGCGTACAAATGCTAAATGCAAAGCAGGGCGGCTGAACTAAAACACCTTTCATTAGTTTATTTTTTGACTGCCTCAATGTGAATTGAATTAACAAACACAGTGGTTTGGTGTGAGGAAGCAGTTTCCCATATTTAATGTACCATTTCAGGGAAGAGACGTTAAATTTCCAAGCAGGGGTTTATAAAGAATAGTCCAAAATAAAAGTTTCCGGGAAAGTCAAGGCGAACCTTTCGATCATCTGAACCTGGGAAACTTTTTTTTGTATAGGTGCATTTACGCATGTTGTACCATTTGAATACAATCATAGTTATGCAAGTAATTTATTTTTACAGATAAATAAGAGAAATTAAGTGCAGGCAGCAAAACACATATTTAACCATTTATTTTCTTCTAGGATAATGCGATTATTGTCGGAATGTTATTGACCCCTTTATCCTATAAGTCAGTAACATAGATATTACCTATTTTTGACTAATGTCGTTGTTCTTCGAAACCACTCAATTTCGAACAGCAGCAGGTCAAGAGTCATTGTAACCTGTGGGTTCAACTACAGACGGGATATTATTTTAATCAGCTTTAACTTTGATTTTATTTTCGTTTTGTAAATTAATTATTTGGATATTATATAAATCTGCGTTTGCTCCGTACAAATATTTCTCTTATTGGTTTCTTAGCTTACGTTAAAAATATGTAGCCTACAATGTCTACGTCTTCAGAGACTATTATTTTTTATTATAGACGCAATAATCCAGTCGATACATGTCTTTATAGATCTACTCAATCACCACCGAAATTTTAGAATGCATTTTAAAATTTATGAATCAGTCGTCACGATAAAACTGGACATAAATCTTTACATTTTATATTATTGCTTTGTTTCTTTCTGCTTAATTTATTTCTTAAAATCAAGCATTCTGATTTTCTTCAGTACTGTTTAAATATTTAAATTTTCCATGTTGGATTTTAAATTTATACCTTATTGGTAAATCGTCTTCAGTGCTCTGGCCTTCATATGTTGGTTTATAATTCGGTGAATGGTGTAAGACGTTACTGGCAAATACGGATGCAAGCACACAAATACTTCGTAGTCAGTCGAGAATAAATTCGGGCAGTGTATAAAAAACTTTTAAGACCATATTAAAATATGAACCCCAGATACCCAAAACAACTTTCTGGCAACAGATCCGTTGGAAACAGAAGAAATATACACGCACTGGATCCAGGTAAGCATTATAAATTAGATGGCAGAAGGATATCGATATGTGGAAATCAGAGCTAAAATTTGAATGGGTGGATTAGATTTCTGGACCTAGGTCGGGCCGATTTTCGACATGTACTTCTTTATTTGTGGTTTATTTAACGATACTGACAGTAGCTCAGAGTATATAGCATAAAATTATATATAGGTCAATCCTAAGGAACGACTTGGGAGGGATACAGAAGGAAGCGGTCTTGGCCGAAACTAAGGCAAACCCACCATTCAGGCATTTACCTGGTACAGGTCTATATGTAGGAGTTTTGATGAGATTGTACTAAACAATGGATGGATAAAAAATAAAAATAATAAGTTGCACAAACTTCATTCTATACAGTGTGTAATACGCAGCTCGTGGAAAATTACTGAGTTCGATATGGCTGTTAACCGCTTCTTCTATTTCAGCTCTCAGATTGTCTATTCATAGTATAAATACTGTTACTTGAAGATCAAAATCAAATTATCTTATTACGCAAACTAGCATCTCCTACACAATAAGACCAAGCGATGTAGACTATGCTGAATATATTGTCTGCGCAGAGGAAGCAAGCATAATGATAAAAAGTCAGTGAACAATTCATACTCCTCTTTTGTACGTCCGTCACATAGCCACCTTGATCAGGTAGCAGAAACTTCAAGAGTTAAAAGAGAAAGATTAATGACAGGTAGACACGAAGGACTCCTTTAATTCCCATTTGCTGTTTTGAAAAACACCGGCTACCCACAGTAGGGACTCATAGCGTCTGACATGATACAGACCTAGCTGGCGGTACTAGAACAAGGGGTCCAGTTGCAGGATCGGTCGTCGGGAACGGAATTTGTTAACAAATAGGCTACAATCTTATATTTCTATACCAATTTCCTATTTATTCATACGTTATTTTGACGACTCTTTATCAATTGTGGATTTTTTGTTCTAGGTTGTAGCGCCATGTAGTCTGGTAGAAGTTTGCCGACATTTTAGGGGTATATACTGGCTCTATCGCCCTTTTGATAGAGTTAGGAAACACCACTGAAACGTCCGTAAACTTCTACTGGACTACACAGCGCTACAACCCAGAAGACAGCCATCTTTCGACTCGCCGTTATAAGAACATCAAATCCTTTTCTCAATTTCTCGCGCAATGTCGAATGAAATGCGAGCACACGTTTTATAGAACCCGAAAATTCATTATCGTGCACGAAACCGCTTACAATTCTTCACTGAACAGGAAAATGTTGTTTCCACACGTTTTCTTTGAGGTCAGTTTTAATATTATCATTTCGTTTACTCACATGCCTTCGAAGTGATGTTTTACCATCAGGTTTTCAGAACAAAAATTGTATCTGTTTCTCATCTCTCTCATGAGTGATATTTTTTCCGCTTATCTTGTCTTTGATTAATTCGTCCGAAAATTGGTGGCGCATGAAAATCACGAAATACCTCATTACACCGTTTTGCTCAAGCTCCTGTTACTTCTTATCACCCCAGTGTTCGATTCTGAACAGGACACAGACAGGAACATTTTCTCCACTACCGCGTCCAGATCGGCTCTGAAGTCCACCAAGCGTCCTATTCAACCGTATCGGATGTTCCTTATTGGGAGAAAAGTGGGTTGTGTAGGAAGACACTCATTTCCATTTAGTACCGATTTTAAGAACACGTGAAGCTAAACCTCTGCTCCGTCGTACGTCTTCATGGCGTGGTATTTAACTAACAGCAAAACAAATTTATCTTATTATGTCACAGTGAAAGATATCAGCTCCAAGACACTTTACATCACAAATTTACGACATTTTACTTATTTACTGAATTCAATGACGATGATATTTAATTACAGTGCTCAATATATCTGTAAAAGGTGATGGAAACTGTAGCTATTGTACGTGCTCACAATCAACGTGTCTCTGTGATATTACACCCAAATATAAATTTATTATTTATTATATTTCTAAGAATAAGTGCGTCCCTGTTAACAGATCTATTACCAAGTTCAAATTCAGTAAAACTATAGTAAACTAATTTTCAGACTAAACTCTCATTATGGCAGTATTCTGGTATTTTCTTACACTATACTGTATTTAAAGTTAACTCTCTGTTTTAGTACGAGATCTTATAGGTATTTATAATTTCAGAAAACTTCAACCCGCCTAATAAAATAAGAAGAATCCGATAATTCTGCGATCAGAGAGATCAAGAGTCAGAGAAAACCTTTACTTGAGACTAACTCATACAGGTTTATATATCATATTATATGAATTTTATGGAAATAAGTTAGGATGATATAGATAACACTCATCGGGCTCTAGTTAGGAACCGGTTGGGGGCTGTTTAGAATTAGCTAATGATCCTGCGGGTTTTATGAAAGATGAGAAATATGTTGACTAGCTGAGTATACCATTTAGCTTCTCAAGGCCACTGCTCCATAGAAGTTAGTTATATAGTTACCTTTTATTTAGCGAAATCATTATTTCAAACTCAAGGTCATGTCTAAATAGTGTAATCATTTGTGAATATAGCGTTTAATAAACATCAATAAAACTGATGTCAGGACTTCTCGTGAACTTCCACCTTTTCCTCTGCTACATGCCAAGCCAAACGTTCGAAAAACCGATTCCCGAAAAGTAAGTCTCACATCCTTGTTCTAAAGGACTTCTACTGCGCTAGAGCTTGTACACTCGATCTATCGGAGGTCATTTTCAGTCACAGCAATTTCTTCGGAAGTTTCTGTGCTGAATATTCTAGATATATTAGAAAGTTCTTATAGTATTAATTTTTCGTTGCTATGCGAGACAATTCTGGACACCGAGTATGTAAAATGAGGCTATTCATACTTTGTCTTCGACACTAAAAGAAACTACATTAAGCGGTTGAGTTGTCAGCAGCACTCATACTTCATAAACAGAAAATAACGGTTCAAAATTTCGACCCGAAGACTAAAAATTCTGTGAGACTTCTGAGGTTCTCCTTAGTTCTTTCACACAAATATCGGAATTGTTTATTACAATTGACAGCGTCAATTTCGACGTAGTGTTAAATTTTTCGGTCAAAAAACGTAATATCTTACACTACTTGTGTATTTAAAAGGTGTCTTTAAATCTTACTACATAACAAGCAAAGTCGGTTGATTATAATTTGTTGTTTAGGGATTTTGAACCAAAACTGATAATATTTTTATTTGTCACCGTTGCCGTGATATGGTGATCGTTAGCTGTTAAGGGATTATGGGCTTTGCTTTGTTAATGCTGTTGAAGGAGGTCCACTATGTACGTGTAACTTCCAAGCAAAATTCATTTGAGATTATTTTGCATGAAAGAGTATTATATCCTTTAATGAAGAAAATGCTACATGTTAACATTTTACAGCTTTCGTAATGAATCAAAAATTAATAGAGATTTTAATTTCTGAGTGCTTCTTCACACTACCCAAAAAAGAAGGGATTTTAAGTAGGGTATGCGAATTTTCTTGTCATACATTGAAGGAAAAATTTCTAGTAAATAACATATCGGTATTTAAATACGAAGTATGAAGCATAAAACTGTAGAAATACATTAAAATCTGCTTGTTGTTTATTTATATGAAACTTATATTTGTTTATATGAAACCTTTGACATGAACCGGCAAACTCTTTAGCTTGCTCTAACTTCCTGCAAGGTCTGTGAACTTGCCGCATGACCAAATATGTAACCACGCAAGTTGTTGAGGATCAGATAAGACACGTTTCACATACTCGTATCGAGATTGTGCGGACCGATATCTCGGAACATGCGACACTCGAATTTTCTGATATAAGCTACCAGCAAATCTGCTGCTTTCGTCGAGCTGAATAAGTTTACGGATGACATAATGCCGTTGCGTAACATTCTAAACAAATTTAATATCGATGATGCGCGTTCTTTGATTATTTCTGAATTGAGTCCACAGTTGCATTCACTGGTATTCCTACCAATTTTTCATCCACTCCTAGATGTGCATAACACGAAAATACCACGAACTCCACAGCCTCTGACAGAAATGACCATGATAGTCAATTTATAACCATCCAATTGATCTACAATCATTGTTATATTAAACGAAGATTCTCCCTTCATACCCACATGACCAAATCTTGAAGGAAAAGTACACATAATCCCTTTTATCTTTTATTTCAGATCACATATACTTCCTTTCCCGCTTCATTCGTCTCTTTTATTTTTACATCGTGACACCTTGGTGTAGTACTGTAGGCCTTATATCGTATTCACAAGGTGAAATGACAGAGAGGCAGAATAAGTAACGTTTTCTTGAATAGTTCCCTCGACATCCAGTAGTTAAAACAGCTGACAGCAGTCAACGGTAGACATGGCTACATGAAAACCCCCCTCTCTTCCGTTTCATTCTATAGATAAAATTTGGCGGATATTAATGATATAATTTCTTTATGAATGTACAGAATGTTTTCTTTCTTCTTATCCTCTCTGTCTCTTCTACATCACTCTTCCAATTTATCCTGCTTTCTTTTTACATTTTTTGTTAGTATTACATTGACGTCGGCTTATGCTTTTCATGTATATTTATGGACAAAGGCGTTGGGCACTGATCTTATAGTTGGAGGTTTCTCTTTTCTTCCTATATCATGTCTGAAATCTAGAATAGAAGCAGGGGATTCTTTGTAATAAGGCGAGGTGTGAATACCTGAACGGGCGGACATAAAAAAAGCCCGTAAGCTCCTTATAATTTCTTATTAAAATTTTAATTATATAACATTTATGCAGAAACTTATACTAAATTATTTTGTAGGTATCCGGTTATTGTGTGCATGTTTAAAATTTACTAGGACATGAAAGTTACGCCTAACAGCACTTGAAGATTTTGCAGCTTCAGTTTGAGGTATTCACATTTGAAGACTCAAGACAAAGATTAAATTAAAGCTGTGTGCTTTAACACTGTTCATGTTAGAAGGCTAGTGCTTGTTGGAAGAAAATTATCACGATTATAAATCAGGTTAATTACACCATGGGGCGGATCCTGACCGGAAGTGGCCTCTCCTCACTTGCACTACTGTTTCAACAAAAACGTCAGAATTAAAAGGCTTGTGTTCCTGTTGAAGGAAAGTTAATATGTATGAGAAACTTACGTTGAGTATTAAACACGAATATTTCTGCTACGCATTATAAATTAATAATTTTTTTAGATGTAAATAGTAAATGTTTAACATGATAACGGAGCTTGAATGTTTACAAACACCGTAGTTATCAAAGTTAGCCATGTGACACGATCCAAAGCCCGGCCTATCCTCATATGATCCTCAAAATTAAAAAATATTATTATGTAATGTACTAAACAAAAGACAAATATGTTTCGTTATGAACTTTCCTTAATATAGATACATTCTGTATAACAATTAGGAATAGTTATGAATGTAGTTTAACTAAAAATGAAGACGATATTCCTGTCCTTATTCAGTTTCTTATGAGGAAACAGCTGGATGGGACACTAAACACATCGAATGCACTAGGATGAAGGCTTTCAATGATTTGAATGCGAATGGGAAAAGATAAGTTTATGTACCAATTGAGGGGGTAACGGCTACTGGTAGTGTTCGGAAGTGAATAACAGACGACAGATAATATTAATTCTATGTCAGAGTAGTCAAACAACAATTACACAAATACCGTCTAAAAACTTTTACTTCCAGACATAGAAAATTTAATATCGAATATTGTATAAAATTATCAATTAAGTAAATAATTTATCTTTGTTAAAACATACGAAAAACATTGCGATTTAAGACACTTTAAAGCCATGTGGGAACTATATGTTCTAAAAGGTTTTAAAATTAATAACTGACCATTCTTCATTTGTGGGTCTTGTATGATTTTCGGTGTAAACAGGTATTATTTCCTTAAACAGTATTAACCATTTTATCCTTATACCGGGAACGTTATGTGTTTTCTTTGCAGTAGGGACTGAATTATTAAACATTATTTAAGATAATTTCGAATCCAAACGGTTAAAGAATTTCTAGAATGTCACACTGTTTTGTGAGGTTTGATTATATCATGCTAAACATTTCTGTTTGCAAAGGACTAGGCCTTTTCTAATATGACAAAGCAAGAAATGTATTTCACGTGGGTAGTAGTTACTTTAGTTCCACAAAATACATAATTACACTTCTGTTAAAATTATTAAATAAACAGCGGCATGCTTCGACATTACTTTGCCATCTTCAGGTTGCTCTTTATGTTCACTACAAATACAATATTGCACTTACCTTTCGTGTATATACGTCAGATTGTACTGATATCTTCCTTCGGTATGCTCTTACGTTTTAGAGTATCATAAGTGCCATAATGCATTGGTTATACCACAATGTGTTACGAAAATAGTCATCAGCGTTTGAAATATTGT
This sequence comes from Zootermopsis nevadensis, assembly GCF_000696155.1. Next base: position 144,342 of record NW_019059813.1, read on the forward strand.
GCTTTGTTATTGAAAGCTAAACCTACTCTCTTTTAGTGACAGGATCAAGTGTAGTTGATTCTTATGTGAAAGAAGCCTTTATATTTTACTGTTCCTCAGACCATATTCCACCAATGTTACTTTTGTATCGCACACAAAAATTCGATTTAGATGGCATATAATTTTCTTTTCGTTGATTTTGAACATTACATCATGTGGATGAATGTGTGTAGCTCTTTAAAGCACAAATCAACTTTGCGTTTAAAGGAGTTAGTTTCAAGATAAATGTCTTGTGATATGTTGCGCCATGTATTCTCGTAAAAAGTGACCGATGTTTTAGAAGTGCTTGGTGCCTCCAACATGAGGGCGTTGACCATTTATACGAGACTGCACGGCTCAACATTCCAGAAGCCAATCATCTTTATATTCTCCGTCGCCTGAAACCTCGCTGAGCTAATATTGCTTTCACCTTTCATGTACGAGGACAATGTTGTTTCTTTTGATTACAGGAAGTTAAAACGTATAACTGACGAGCAGAGGATTAAAATTTGTGTGTATGAAATAAGTCAACCATTCCATGTACTTCATATTACCTCACAAATACCCACAATTTAAAACAAAGACATTTTCCGATGAAAGAATATTTTTTTATGGAACTGAATTCATATAACCTTTGTGTTTAACCCGCCTAACTTTACTCAATCATTACACAAGACCTGACGTACCGATCAACTTTGCCCACAAATTGAATTACGGAGATTTTGGTTTGTCCCACGTCAGTTTCTGTTCTTTATCTCAGTTCTTGTTAATGAAAGCCAAAATAGAGTCTCACATATTTGTGAAAGAATAAACTAAATCACTCCTGCTGAGCAGTGTTCTACATTAGTAAACCACTAGTCTCGCGTAATAACTAACACCGTTTGCGAAGCTAATTTTATCGATGTCTTGTTGCCTGTCATCACTTCCTGAAACACACACTCACACATGGAAGCAGGTGATGGTTCTGAGATGGGTTAATCATTTGACAGGTTAGTTAGAGACATAGGCCGTGGAATTGTCCCCGATAAATCAAGAGACTTACAAGTTGACAGCGATTTTCAGCGTTAAACAGGTATTCACGGTTTAAAAGTTTCTCTCTTAAATAAAACATGAAAGCGGTGTTAGTGCAGTCTTCACAGAAATTCAAAGTGAGGTCAGCATATCTAATTAATTTTAGCAAGAAAATATACTTGCAAACACCTTGTTCTTTAATGAAACTTAGATAATTTCTTATTAGATATTCTCATATTTGCAACCACATGAAAAAGGGTTTTGCTAAATGGTTGCCACGGATTTGAAACTTTAAAATAGATCTCAATGCGAATGTATCATGCCAATAGGGAATATCAATAAAATTACTTATTTACTCAGAGCAAATTATCACGCGGAATCAAAATTATTCTCTTCTGGCATGATGACAAACATCCCAATAGTTTTATAGTCGAACCAAATATCACCGATTATGGAAATGTGTTGACATGCTATTCTGACAAGATACCGTTAATATGTTTTATTAATGTTCCTATTCATAATTTTGTTTAAAACCGAGTACTATCTCCCGCCATGAAATGAAGTATTCCTTGAGAAAAGAATTCGCCATCATTTATCGAACTCGAATATTTATTGCTGTATTCACAAGAGCCCGCCACGTAACCTTATCCTGTACTAGCTGAATCTAGTCCACAAGAGTATAACGTTGTGTACCTACACTTCACTCGTCGTCCTATACGTTTCATATGTCTTACTCATTTTATCATCATTGTACATGCTAAAATATTTGGCAAGATTGAAATTATTAAACTTCTCCACAGGCCTATAAAATTTACTTTACACTTGTGTTATATTCTCTCTCTGGGGTTTAAATTTTCTAATCAAAACATTGTCTCCTACACGCTTACTGCAGTAGATTCTCTCCGTACTCTACGTTAATAGTAAATGTACGATTATTTGTGATTTTTAGCAAGTCTTTTTAAGTCCCACACCTAGCACATCGATAAGAGATAAAATAGAAAGGATTTATATATTTAAAACCTATATAAACAACCAAATTTATCGCTGTCCTCTTCGGAGATATATCCAATAATCATAGAATTTGCTGATGTAAGAATATTTTCGTAAGGAAATCACCTATTTGGAAGACCGAGTAGGAGATGGAGGATAAAATTAAGATGTTTGTAGGTGGAAAGTGGATGAGCTAGCTCAGAAAACAATGTCGAATATTGGTATTTGCGGTGTTGAACATTAAGATTCTGGTATCAGAGTACTAGTTCAATTAGAAGCTAATTTGAGGCAATAACTCCGGTTATTCCATTTCTCTTGATATTCAAAACATTCATACCATTTTTCTATTATCGACCTCATCGATACGAAATACGGTTAACAGTTGGTGCATGGATGGCGTTGCTTGTGGTGTCCAAAGAGTGTACTCAGTCATGTTCAAGGAAACTATCTGCTGCCGTGTCGGCAAGCAAGACTCAACTGACTGACACTCCGCTGCAGCAGAATCCAAACTTGCTCATGATTAATGATGTGAGGGCTTCTTCTCCTTACATCAATTTACAGGAACACTGGCATAAGTACTACGCTTCTTTCGTTAGCCACTAACCGTTCGGCTGTTTGCAGGATACAAATGTCGTCTCCTGGTTTACAACGAGCTATTCTACTCTGATTTTTAACATGAGTAAACTGCTTATTAATGCTTGAATTAAAATAATATTATAAATAAGCAATATAAATAATTAATACCCATTTCAGTGTTAATTACTCAGACTGAGGTAGACACTAAAGAATAGTAGGATATGCAAAATTTGTGGCGATAAAATAGGATCTGTGCACACTTCACTTCCAATAAGAAAAGGTATTGATGATTTAGATGATGATTCTTACGAAGTTAATCTCATAATATAAGCTGGTGTGCACATACACTTAAAATTAGTTTTTAGACATTCCTTTCTCTTGATTATCCCAGACATTAATTTATTGAAAATACAAACCTATTCTTGCAAAACTGTTGTGCTACTAATATGATTGACCATAGTAAAAATACATTTTGTCTCGTATTTCAATAAATATTCATCATACTGATAACGTCTAAACACGATCAGCATTTTATTGGGATATTTATAAAATTACTTTGTGTTCCTTGAAAGCTAGGCATTATAGCTAACCGGAACACAATACAATTAACATTCAAGTAACAAATTTTCTTGTAGACCGAAACAATGACATTTTAATAAAGTCGGCAAAGTTCACGGGAGAAACAAGCGTTTGGGCAGTTAAGACTTCATATTTTTACTTACAATTTATACAACGCTTTACAAAATATTCATCATTTTTAACTTCATTTTTACTCAGCATTACATTCTCAAACATTCTAAATTCATGTCTATCCCTCAGTTAGAGACCAAGTTTTACACCCATATACAAATGACATTAATTTCAAAGATAAATATTCTTAGTTGTCAATTTATTTCTTGTAAAAACGTCAACTGATCAACCAAGAGGATATAATTGAAAAATTAAATTATCAATTTTGTTTATTATTAACGATTTTTTGTTAATGAAAAATCTTTCCGTTAAATTGGCTTGAGCTCTTAAAGCATTATATATACATGGTAATAGTGATTATCTCACAATTTTGCAAGAGTTTTTGTATAATCACCGGTTAGGCCTATTTAAAAATTTCTCATAAATTATGCTTACATTGTTTAATGACGCTATCTCAAATGCGGTATGTTATAGGCTATAGGTCTATGTCGATTCAAGGAGAGTAGTCTAAAACTATAGATATATTTGCAATATCTGAAACTAATTTACTCTCCATTTAATTTTTACATTTATATTCTATGCTAGCATTTATTAGTAACAGAACTGTCCTTAGCCTAATAGCATGTAGACACGAATTTAATGAGGATCAATAAAATAAGTAAAGTATTGAATCTAAGACCCAAGTTGCACGTCTTAAACATAATAATATTCTTAGTGAAAGTTTAGGGCAGCCATAGTTCAAGCTGTAACAAATTAGTAAGGCTTGTCCAAATGAGTGATATTTGAATTTGATAATGATCACCGGTATTGTTGGAACATGTGTCAAAAAGGTGACGGCCGATTAAATTTCAAAATTAGTTTAACACTTGTAGACGGAATGAATGCCAATCAATTTCCTTACTAATGAAAGCAATAATAATCCGTAATCAACTTCATACACTGACAAATAAATTGTTGAGTGGTGTTGATGCAGTAACAAATCGTGTTTTAACACATAACAGAAGACGATTATGATCAAAATGTTTAATCTTTTTTCGATGATTAAGGACTGCGACCTCTTCAGAATTCGAATGAATATAATTCTCAGATAATGAGTGGGATGTATTCGGAAAGCGATAGAACTCTGTGAATTTGAAACACACCATTGAAACATGACAATCCAAAGCATAACAACGATACGGAAAACAAGGCAGAAAATTTTGCAGTGAGACAGATTATTATTGTTCTTATTCCATTTTTTATCATTTTATAGGGTATTATTTACTTATCTGTACCTAAGACAAACCTTGCCCCTGAGGTACATAGTGCAACTGCTATTTCTGAAACGCATTTTGTGTTTTAATATGTGTTACATGTATTATATAAATTTATTGTGAGACATTACTATATATATCATATATTTTACATCAGCGCCCTTTATTATTATTATCTTTGCTATTATTATTGTTAATGTTATTGGATTCTTGCTGTTGGAAAACACGTAAATAAATTAATTGAATTGAATTATCGTTAAAATTTCCAGTTTACACCACAAATGTGACGACTTCCGAACAAAATGTTGATAGCTCATCTAAAGACAAAATATTCTATTTGTTGGCTGACAAGAGTTATAACACAGGGCAGACAAATAGTTCGCTTTGTTGTTTCTTTTATTTTCCCCCCTGAAGAGCCTCAAATAACCCGGCATTGAAATTAGTCTGGCAATATAATAATCCATTTTTGCTCTCAATCGTATGTTTCTAGGCAACGAGTGAACGGGGCAAACGCAAGTTCGCTCTCTTCAAACGCACACAAACTTCCACTCTTCCTTTAACCCCTCAGCCGTCTTGGTAACTACCCCGTTCCTTCTCTCCCACCATGCAACATTCTCTCGGAAAGAAAACGTAAAAGGAATAAAAGAAAAGAATAAGAAATGAAAGATACAAATAATAAGAACTCTTATACTTTCTCTTTTTCTCTTTTCTTCCTTCATCTATCCAGTTCTGCAAAGCTTCCTCAATTTCTCTTGTTCTTTCATTCCATAGAATGGTCTTTCCGCTCATTTTTGGTGTGTCCGTCACTTTGCCCTCAGGAAGCAGCCATTCATTGTTGCTGTAGCCCGGAGAGATTGGAAAATGCTCAGTGCAGTTATGCGGGCTTCTGTCGTCTGTCAACTGTTTCCTCTTCTTGTATTGAAAACAGAGCAATGCATGTGTGTCTACAGACAGCTTTGCAGGATTTCAAGAACGTCTAAAGTAAAAGACAAATGATCGTATGTTTTCTTATACAGGCTCAAGTATTCGTGTTAACCAAATAATGACATTTGTTTTAACATTTTAAAATTAATGTCTCTGAGATTATGAACATTTGCCCCCATGCTGCAATTCTTAAAAATTGATACAATGATACTAATAAAGAACGGTATTGCGCTACCGGTAATGCCTATTAGTAATATACAAAAATCCTTGAATAAAATACAGGTTAAGCATGTGTGATCTAGATAAGTAATAAGTTATTGGGACTTTTAACAGATTACAACGCCAGGCGCAGACACAGTTTTATTTTAGTAAAATATAACTATAAAATACAGTGAATGCATGGACAAAAATTATATTACTTCAAAGCTACTTAGAAGACCTAGAATACATTAGATATATACAGGAGATAGTAGAAATGTATGGTATAATAATGTGGACTGAATTCACTACTGGTTCACTACAAAGCGTAATTTTGAGATCATATGAAGGCGGTAATGAAACTTCTGGTTTCTTTAAAGAATCGATTTTTTTATCAGCTGAGTAAATGTAAATTTCTGAAGGAACCCATTTACCGCGCAATTATTTAACTGGTTGCATTCTATGTCAGTCGTAAGTCAATGGATACGCGGTGCGGTTGTCGACAAAATTAAAAAGTGTCCGTCCAGTTTCTTGCTTCTGGTAATTTCGGGTCTCCTGTCTGTGTACAGATACGTCAGTCCACCACCACTGCTGAGAGCGATAAACCACAGCAAAAATTGACGCTGAAATTTCATTCCGTCCTATCCACTGTCCGTCACAGTGACGTCATGACGCCGCAGCTCTGTGGCACAGCTGGTCCCGTATATAAATGAGGCGGTAATCTCTTCGAGGGCTGCCCAAACACTAGGCCTACTTATCAGATGTGTATCAAACTGCATTTATAACCACAAACATTACTAAATCTATAACTTATAGGCAACATACATGAAGATCGTCTTGACAATTGTTTTAAATTAAGTAAATCCGATGGTATGTTATGAAATCTGGTTATAAACAGATTTATATAGTCATATTGTTCATTTCCAAACAAACGATACGCTAATATCTTTACATTGTACACGATCGCTTCCTTTCACATGTCTCCCGAGATACCATTTATATCGTGAATCATTTCGCATCCAACAGTGAACGATCTCACAGTTGATATAAATCTCCCGACATACCATTTATATCGTGAATGATTTCGCATCCGACAGTGAACGATCTCACAGTTGATATAAACTAAATTGCCTTTACTCCGAGTCCAGCGAAGTGCCGGGTCTCTGGTACGTTAGCAGTCGACAGAACTTTTAAAGAATCCAAGTAACCTCTTATTAAAATACTCATTAATTAGGTGCACGTATAACTTAATTTAATTCTTGACATATTCTAATATATATCAGTAATACCAATTATTTAAATCTTATATGATATATCTGTATGAAATTAGGATGATCTTTATTTGAACTATCTTCTGTATAGCCTTCAAATCGGTTGCTATTATCATGTCATCATTTATAGTAATCTTGATGGATACGCAGTCTGTTGGAAGAGACACACTGAAATTCAATTCGAAACGACTAATTTTTATTTTCACATATTATCACTATTTTTCTTTCCTTTACGCTTGTACTCTTCATAGTCTACACTTCCTTTCATTCTCGCATATTCCATATTCCATTCAAATCTCTTTCACCTTAGATAACAGTAAAAGTCATCAATCATGCTACTTGATGTGATATTCTATCATTTTTGTGAGTCATGTAAGAATTACTTCTAAAAGCTGCCTAATAGTGGCAGCATTTATAAAATCCTGTTATGTAGTGTCATTACTGAGAAATTGTAGGACTCAATGGGCACAATTGGCATCTGACATCGGGCTAATTTCACAAAAGAAAAACTGTGGGATGTCCAGGGTCATGTCTCGATTGGCAATCGTTAGGCCAATAGGACAACTTCAGAGTTAAGTACAAGAGCATAAGTAGATAAGTTGATGAGCGGTGAATTGAGGAAACAGAAACAACTCCGAAAGTAGAACTTCAAACAACACTTAACACTTCGAATTTACAGGCTTTATAAATATTGATTTACTTAACACATTAGGGCTTTGTAAATCTAAACTGGTGACCCTTGGAATTTATATATATATATATACATAAATTGAGAAATTTTCTTCAGGTGACTTTGCTTCTTCTTTTGCCAAGTGTTGACAAGAAATTTTGTGGTACTCCCCCAAGAATATTTTGATCCAAGTAAAGTAAGTTACACTTTTAGCGTTAGCTGTGATAGGAGCCGGCTGTCCTCCATTTAAATTAAATCAATAGTAATCCTAGCTGTTGGCTAATCCCAAAAAACCTCTATTCCGGTTTTGTAATAGTTAAGTATCAATAGCCTAATCTATACTTCGATTGTTTAATTACTTCAAATGTGAATAAAGTAATAGTTGAAAGTTTATTTGTATCGGCTGTGACTTATGCCTGTTTATGTACTAACTGGTATGATTTATTTATGAGGCTTAAATATACAAAAGGTTAGAGCAGGTAGGTTCCAAGTGCAGCAATACAACACACTGGTCGTAATGTGAAGCAAATCACGCTAACAACCGACGTCTACTGGAGGAGTCTATTGTTCTGCAGATGCAGAACATGAGCATTCCTATACACTCGTCTGTCTGTCTGTCAGGTCGGATACGAACGGAAATGAGAGTACAGTTTAGTAAACTGGCTTGCCCGGACTTCGAACTTGGGCTGCCAAAGAGAAAGCCAGGCTTCAGCAGCTGCAATATGCGCAACAATTAAATTAGCTTGAGAACTTTAACGCTTCTTGTTCACCTCAGTTATCTGCGCAGACCGATATCTTTATAAGTCTATATTACATCGCCAAGTTTCATACAACAGCAGGAGGAAGCATGAGGAGAAAATATGAACAGCCAATAAAATGGAAAGCAAGAAAAACGTGTACCAGATCGTCAATTCAGCTTCTGCAAAAATATGCACTTGTGGGCTGCTATGATCTTTCATCTTGGCTTTTAATGTTAGGGTACTTTATACGTGATGTGGGGTTCAGTGAGAAAATATATTAATTTTTCTATCGTTAAGAGTCTTCCATATTGATAGGGGTGCAGACATATTAGACAATTCAATTCAGATAATAAAACGTCACATTTTCGAGAAGATTCTATATTAGATTGTGTGTGTGTGTGTGTGTGTGTGTGGTATAGATTATATTTTAATGAAATTAAATTTTGCTTATATCGTAATTTCTGTTTCACCGACTGAAAGAAAATGTAGTGTTTTTCTGTTCTATACTAAAACAAGGACGTGAGAACATAATTTTACTAGTAATCTTAAGCTTCTAGGTAGGAATCAGATCACTTTATATAAATCTTGGTTTATTTTATACAAGATATTGTAGGTGCGTCATATTGTGATTTTATTTAAATAGTATTAAAATATATTAATATAGATTGACCGACAATTTTAATATATTTTAATACTATTTATTTTATACACCTATTCCAGTTTATTTTCTTGCTGACTGTCCATGAGGCCTAGTTATAGGGGCAAAATATGTATATTTATATATATATATATATATATAC
>NW_019059813.1:154242-172656 GCF_000696155.1 Zootermopsis nevadensis
AGTGGTTCCAATCCCAGGCGGCAGACTTCTACGACACAGGTATTAAAAGTTGGTCCCACGGTATGACAAATGTCTCAATTCCGGTGGCGAATGTGTTGAAAAATAGCTGGACACTTGCTGTATCTGTTGCAATAAATATTTCCATGAAATTGTGTTTTGTTTCTGTAAACGGCCCCAGGGAAACTTACTTTGGGACGCGCCTCGTATATATATATATATATATATATATATACATATAATACAGTGACAACAGAAATTCAACAAAAATTTTGTAAACATGCAAAATTAACAGAAAAACACATACAACACTGACGATGTCTAGAAACCTTGTAGGAAAAATGCAAAATAAAATTTCTGTTAGACGCCAGTTTCAACATTGACAAAATAATTCTAGGTAAACCAAACAATCATTATAAAACTAAAAAGGAGAAAGCAAGAGTTACAGACAATAGCTTAACGTAGATTGGAAACATAACAAGAACGAAAGCAAATGAAAAATGGCATTGCCCTATGCCAGATGTTTAGCGTATGAAATGAATGTAAGGTAGAAACAGAAAGAAGTAAAAATAATGTCAGTGGGACTATTATCGAAACATCGCGATGAGGCAACATGACACAGGCCTTGCCTACTTCGGATTCTGCAACACCAAACAATGACTTTGAAAGAATGTGCCACGGCATGTTACTACAGCCTTATCTTTGTCTAGGTTTATCCATCGTCCGTTTTATTTAAACTCAAAAACCTTAAAACCTTGGAAATCACAATTTTTCTAAGGATGGATCTCCTTTCTTCTTCAAGTATAGGAGGGAATACAGTATTCTGGTGGACCCAGTAGACCAAGCTATTCCCGATCTAGCAAGTAAAACTTAATGACTGAAGACCATCGACAACGATATTCACAGAAGAACATGTCAAAGTTCCAAAATCATCCTCACCAACACGCGTTTTTTAAGCCTGTAAATATTATAGGTTTCGTAAATTTCTTCATTCTTTAGACCAGAGGATTTAAATATAAGCTTGATAGTGTTAACTACGTGGAACGTTGTAATTATTTTGAAGCTAAATTTGTTCTGCTAGTCAGTACATTCCGTCTTTGATAGAACCCAAAGGTTTGTTGCCACGTTCACAAGGGATCGCCACTAATGTCTATTCTGAACCAGAGAAATCCAATCCACACAATCAAAACTAATTTTCAATATAAATTTTGATACTAATATCAATAATGATTAATAATGAGGTCGATGGTGGTGAAGCAAACGTATGAACTTTTAAATTTTCATTTAATTTTTATTTTTAGTTATCCTGGAAATAACTTACGTTATTAAGAAACAGAGATGTTTGCAACTTTATTGAAAGAAATTATGTAAAACGGCATTTCTGTTTTCAACGACATGTAGACCTAATTGTGTGCAAATACCGATAAAACATACTCACTCATTAGACCTACACTGGATTTTCGGACACAAAGATGGAGACAGAAATTACCTCCGAAACGTCGGCAAAAGTCTACCATACTACACGGCGTAACACGTCAAAAGACAGTCATCATCAATACGTATCAAATTTATGGAAAATTTTAAACATTTAAATCTCATTGGAAACGACAGCCATCATCATTACGTATCAAATTTATGGAACATTTTAAACATTTAAATCTCATTGGAAACTGTAAGTACCCCCTGCATTAATAATCAGTAACTGTTTATCGTGTATTATGTGCTTTATGTGATTCTCAGTCTAATGGGGATTACGTGTGAGATTTTAGGTTCAGATGACGGTGAGAATGACGATAATGTACGGAGTTTTAAAGGCGTGTTGACCCGTAGGGAGATTTACGTTTTTGAAAACTTCCTGTCTCCTTCTCAAACCTGAAGATGGAGACTGTGTTTCTCAGAAACTTTGGTATCTACGTACGAGTCTTCGACATGGCGTCAAAGACATAACACTGTCAGCGGTTACTTAATAACATTAACCGGTTAGTCTTTGTTATGGAGAAGTGTTGTGTTTTCTTTTAAGTAGGGACTGAATTTTAAATTTTATTTAGAAGAACTTCGTCTTCAAAGGATTAACTTCTGAAGTTTAAAATAAAAAATGTCTCTTCTTATGAAATAAATCTAGTAGTGAATAACATTTAAATTGTTAAACTTTCATTATTATGCAGTAAATATCAAAAGACATACAAATGGATTACTAAATGAACTAAATGTACATTTCCTTGCTAAACCCTGTTACACAGAATCGTTTCTGTTTAGTGGTATAACAAGGAAATTTCGTGGAAATACAACATACGGCATAATAGATGGATGACGTCAGAATGATGAATTCAGTTTCCTACCGACTATGGTCATTATAGCATGCCCAGTCATTCACGTTAGGCGGCAATACATAGAGTTAAGTCCATTAGAACGGTATTGTACGTGGCAAACTAATGGCTTTCCCCTGTTTGAAAATCCAGCGTAGCTTTATGATTGAATTATCATGTCAACACATATCCTGGGTAATTGAAAGTCCAGTGCCAGCGGAGAGGGCCGCTTCCATTTTAAGATCATAACATAATACTAGGTTATTTATTAGTCAAGATACATAGACCTTCTTGCTTACAGCAGACCTTGTGCTTATAACACAGAGCGGTCAGTAACTCTAGATTAGTAATATCTTGTTTTGTCCAGCACACTCTAAGCAAGGCACGCTTACGTTAATATTCGTGTTCCTAGAATCATTTTGTGTAAAGAACATAGAACAAATACGGACTAATTACTCGGAGGTGGTTATGTAACAAAGAATAAGTGATCTGTATAGTTGAGACTGGCAAAAATTCAGTTTCCTTCGATTCCTTCATATTTATGCACTTATAGTATTTGCAGATCTTACTGTAAATCTATTGTATGGTCCTATTATTATTATTTAGTGTTCTGTCTGAAAACAGGTCCATATGAACAGGATCCTTCCATTCTTTTCTCGGACTGGGACCTGTTCATATACGTTCTTGGCAGATGATCCAGAAGTGGTTTGCCATTGCCTTCTTCTGTGTGTGAATGGAGTAATTGTTGGGATGCCACGGAGGAAAACTCCGTGTTGCCTAGACCACGGCCTTGCCCAACACAAGTTATAAATTCAGGCACCGCCGGGAATCGAACCCGAGACCCCAGGATTACAAGGCCAGCGTTCTAACCGGTAGCAACCTATACAAATAGAAGAACATTTTTCTATCATGTCTTGAGATGACTGAGATTTTCATGGTTTTTCTCAGTCTCTTCAGGCAAATGTCAGGATAGTGCAAAAAATATGTCACAACCGCTTCCTTCCATATCCTTCATAAGTCATTTTCACATTATCCTACGATACAATATTGACAATTTCGCTAACATTGTCATAAATGAAATGTATACAATCCCATGTTAACAGCGACTGATTATGTTAAAGGAAATTATAAATTTGTGTATGAATTATTTGCCAGAGTAGCCAATAATCATTTTTAATAAATTTCTGTTAAATCTCAAAGCATTTTCCTCTCTTTTACAAAGTAGCGGCCACGTATCGATGAGAATAGGAGCATCTGGCTCCCATACCACATACGTTGAGGACCCCTGCTCTAAAGGATTAATTGTTTCAGTATTAATTATCAATCAGAAGCCATATGTCCTGACTGATAGCTGAAGAGGATGGTAAGTTTATTTCTGTAACTGCATCGCCGCTTTCAAAAAGAAGCTAATTCCTCAACAAGTTGCAAAGTTCAGGCGCCACGTCATGACTGCCCCACTGCTGATCAGTGAACCGATGCAAATGCTGTGATGATTTCATCATTAAACAACGGAGAGTCATTAGTCCCAGAGCAAATCAGAAAATCGTTAAGTGAAATTGTTTAGGCTGCGGTGTAACATGATAGACCCATTAAACTGCAATTAATATCTCCTTTTATACGCATTGGTCAAACTGTTGCAGCTTGCTCAACGATGTTTTGAGGGTGCGGCGTAATGCGATCCACAAGTCTTGTATTCCCAGAGACGAAGGCTGTGATTGGTTATTGGTTTTAGGGTGACGATGAAAGCGGTGGGTGGTGACGTGGATGTTAAAAATAGCAGGGTGGGTTGTGCGTGAACGCTGTCTGATTGGTCGAAATGGAGCGGAATCTCTAGGGGCACATGAGGGCAACAGCCACCCTCTGGAACCCCCACGCGGTGCTGTGGAACACAGAAAAGCCACACAACTGTACATAACATTCTACTAACCATCTCGCGTGCACCAGGGTGTCAGTTGTGTTTGTTCCATATGTAGCAAAGCTGATGTTTCGTGTACCGATATAAGCCATTCTTTTATTTTCTCGCTTCTTCCTGCCTATTTTTAAGTGCAACCATGAGAAAACTGTTTGGGACTGTTACGGGCAGCTCTTGAGGGTCGCGATGGATGTCTTGAAAACGCCTTGCTGAAAACATTTGTCTCAGGTTTCAGTTCTGGAAAGCATTGTGATGTCACTCGCACGTCAAGTTTATCGCGTTTTACAATACCAAGTCATGAAGACGTATGGCGGAGTGAAGGTGTAGCTTCAATAATTTTTAATCTCTTCACTAGGTGGATATCAGTGGACGTCATCATAACCCGGACTCTTTACCCACTGAGAATAAGCCACTGGTAACCAGTAGTTACAAGGCTTTTCGGCACTCTGGGGCCAGTATCGATAACTCGCTGTGGGGAAAAATATCTTTGTCCATACCGGGTAAAGAACCAGTGATTCAGTCAGCAATCAGTAATTTTACGAACTGGACTTTCGCTGCTCATGTATTCAGTCTAAGACATCGCTCTTAGATCTTTTCTTGTTCACAATTAAAATGTGTGCAATAGTCAAAGTTTACAGTTAGGATAGGGTTTCTTATAACAACTGCGCTTATGAAATATTTTCATTCATTACTACTGTATGTTTCTGACAATGGTATATTACAATTAATATTACTGGAGTTCTGGGCTCTTGTCTATTTTCTAATATTCTTAAAAATAATGTTCACATCCAGTGACTGAGGGCAAGTATCTAATGACTCAACTGATTATGTACTTTTCACCACAAAAGGACGAAATTTGTTCTTCTAAGAATATTAAGTTTGCAGAAAATATCTGTCTTCTAGCCCTAATAGTGGAGGCAGTAAGCATTATTAAATGTCCCTGAAACGTCTACCAGACTACACGGCACAACAACCCATAAGACATCCATCTTCAATATGGCAACCATGAGAACCTGAAAACTCACACGGATATACACACCAAAAAATTAAAGTTGAAGAGCTGAACAGCTTGGTTACTGCAGTATGACTGTAGGTTTGTGCATTCAAATCGCGAACGATCTGTGGCAGACTTAAATCAATATTAGGTATCCTACTTTTGTAGTTCTTCAGGGTGTTCTGAGATCAAGGCGCTTGGAATAAAGTAGAATTCATTTAAATCCGTTCCACATACTGAATTTACACTTAGTTGAAATCAATTGTAATATTATTCAATTATCTGGCATGAACAATTTTCTAATGACAAATTCAGTCAGCCATTGATACATAATTTTAACACATGTACAAATACAATAGGCCCATTCATTTTCAATGTTCAGTATTGCTACTGCAATTTGCATAAAAAATTCTGCGTTAGATGCGAAATGAAGGGAATTCATTTTAAATGCTGAACACTAAAGTAGACCCTTGTAGAAATTACAAATTTGTTTTCATGAGGTAACTACGCTGCCGTATACAAGTGAGTGAGATTTATCTTTATCCAGATACACGCATGTTAGGTTGTGAGTGAACTCATGAAGAGTGGGTACAAGTTGCCTAGGACCTACAATATCTCGTGTAAAATAATTGAAAAACAGATTTCACGATGCAAGAACTCGTGATTCTGTGTAAGTGATTTAACGTATTCTGTGTTAGACTATTAACACTTTAAGACCCTGACGTAACTAAATGTACCACCTAATTTAATAATCGATAACTTTGCCCACAAAGATTATCGTGTGTTGTGTCAGAATAAAGAGTGATTGTTCCCTTAAAGATCATTAACCAACTGATCTTTAAATTGTAATAGCTTTTTGTTTCCTTTGTGGTAGGAAACTGATTTTTAGATATTACGGAGATGAGGTTCCGGCTTCGAAGCCTTCTTTTCGACACAATAGTATTCTGAGAATGATTTTGTCTGGACCATCGAAATAATGAGATGAGGTTACGTTGGCAGAACGGAGACTGGCTGCTGAATGTGAGGAGTGAGGCAGAATCTCATGGGCCTCGTTGACGCAGTGCTGCTGATAGACGAGGGGGACCAGTGCTAATGATCGGGCTTCATCTACGGGGGAGCAGAGGAGCGACTGCCAGTGTTCATTCCGCACACGAGAACACGTGAGAAACGCCACCAGCTCGAACAGTAGGGTCGGAATTGAAAGTCGTGGTTGTTAAGACGATTCGATAAGACTCATCCTAAGTCGGCCCTTAGAAAGTGTTTGGTCATTAATTATCACCCACAGTTTGTGTGTTTTCCGAATCCGGAAGTCCAGCCCATATGCACAAGCTAAGTATTTATGTTTTTGACAACGGTGTCTTGTCGTAAACATTATAATATAGGATTTGAGGTTCCAAGGCGGTGAGTCTGAGTTGTTGCGCCGTGTAGTCTGGTAGAAGTTTAGCAACGTCTCGGAGGTCCCTGCTGCCTCCATCGTCCTGTTATGGAGGCAGCGAGTAAAGTATTTCCTCCACTGCTATCCGATTACAGAGACAGACCCAGTTTCCGAAACGTCGGATAACAAAAACGTACGACGACGGTCAATGTTCAAAAAATAATACTCATATTAAGAGCCCTGAAACTGTCCCTTATTTAAGAATTTTCTGCTATTCCTTGGTTTTAAGATCAGTCAAAAACGTAGGTTTGAAAATTTTGATAAATGAAAACTTAATTTGTGATATCCAGGAAAACGGCCAGGTTAATTGGAATAAATCTTTACGAAAACTAAAATAAATTTTACGATGACAACCATCTGCCTGGTACATGTATTATTATTAACAATGGAACAACATGCTTTACCACCACTTATTTCTTTATTTACTGAACGTTGCAGTCAAATGGTTAAACGCTCTCATGCTTCATATTCCGGAGGTCTCGAGTTTAAATTTCTGCCCGAAGATCGGCTATACTGAGCATCGTGGTTTTTTTACTCTCTAAAGGCAACACCGAAATATTAGGCTCAAACTTAAATTAGGTCAAGACCGCTACTCTAAAGCCCTTCACAATTCATTATTCACAAATAATCATATCATTCGTCTTTTTACATTCTAAGCTGTTGACTTCGTTTGGAAAAACATAACAAGAAAATAAAAAAAATGATTTAGACATAGATTAATATAATATGGCACCATAACGTGGACTACTTTCAGAAAAATTGTACTAACAGCTGTTATGAGGGGACAAATTCACGTTGAGGACGTCTTGCGGGTTACTGACGGAATCTACTTACATGTCTTATTTAAGTCTTAGAATTAAGGGCAGACGTTTTCCGGAATGTAACTAATACAGACCTGCTTAAATTCGTAAATTTATGTGAATAACGTTTTCCGGAATGTACCTAATACAGATCTGCTTAAATTCGTAAATTTATGTGAATAATCACCGCAATTTTAAATATTATATAGACGAGGTTTTTTCGCTTTAAGAATTAACAACACAAAACGTTTCACTCAAATACAAAAACAGCAGCTTGAACAAGTGAGTGAAACGTATTCACGGCACAGTAAAAATCAGAAACATGAATTATATTTCATGAACATAACCCTTCCATGTTTATCTCGGCAAAATTAAATTTACAGGACTAAAAATGCAACTTACAGCATAGTCCTAACCAAAGCAGCTGCGACTCCGTTCTGCCAACGCAGGCAACCACTACGTAAACACAGGAAAACAATACGGTACTTCAACCTTGAGAAGAGCAACAGAAGTTGCCTGTCCTAAACTAACGGCGTGCGTAAGGCAGGGTGAACTTAATTCGACCCAGCAGAGAAAGTACGTTCGTTTTTTAACCACTGTAATGTGACGTCAGCAACTACGTTTACCCACTTCCGGAGTGCTCCTTGATACAATGCGTTGAGGTAAAACTCAGAGTGCGTCAGTTATGTAACCACCTGCCGGCAGAAATATGCGTATATCCGGTTTGGCCGAATGCCTATCCACTCAGGCGACCAGACCTATTTGAACTAACACGGTAATTCAAAGAACAAACTTAAAATACTGAATTTGTCCTCGAAACATATTGACCAGCTCTTTTACAATTCCACGTACTAGGTCCCAAATATCCAAATATCATAGAGCAAGCTTACAAAAATACTTATTGACTAACAATAATAGTTCAATTCATTTATGTATTTCACCATCACATTTCACATGCACTGTTATTTCAATCAACGTTTTGTATTTTAACATTATTTTGCTTCTTTCTTCAATATGATTATTATTCGTTATTCTAGAATGTGCATCAGCTGCTAATGTCTACAGGAATTTTTTATCATTTCTTACATAAATTTTTCCTGACATTCGTATTTTATAATAAATATCATACTCTAAAAAAATTAATATATATTAATTTTATCTAATATAAGATCATGCATTCTCCCCTCTCTTATTTGTTAATCACAACTTTAATTTCCGTCATTGAAATAATTATTATAATCTAAATAAAGAACAATGCCCTAATTTAAATGTCTTGCATTTTAACTCGTTCTTAGTTTGTAATTGGCTTTTGGTCGTTAAGTTAGCTACAATGCCCTAATTTGAACTTCTTACATTTTAACTCGTTCTTAGTTCGTAATTGGCTTTTGGTCGTTAAGTTAGCATGCAAATAAATAATGAATTATTAAACAATAATATGACATATAATCTAACTTTTCTCTTAACGTTGTAAAAAATATTAAACTTAGGCAGTAATAATATGACATATAATCTAACTTTACACTTGCCGTTGTAAAAAATATTAAACTTAGGCAGCTCTTGTGTTATATGTGAAAGACGAGCATCCTTTTCTGGGAACTTATTATTCCATCGTCTGTTAATAACAAAGTCTTGCGTCTTCCGCCTTCCAATAATTTTCCTTCGCTGTCTCTCTGCTTAAGACTCTTTATCAGCACTGGAAGCCCTCGTGTGTCTCAACCAAACCGGATCTAACAGGAGACCAAGTAAGTAGAAGATGGTGGAGGGGGTAGAAGTCTTTTCAAAGTTTTGATGAGTCTATCGGATGCCATTATCCTAGAAGCTCCTGTCTGTACTTGAATTTTTTTAGTTAAAAACGTAGTAAGCCCCCATTCTTGAGAAACTTTTTTAATCATTCAAAGTCAATCAATCACCTAACCAGTCAAGCTTTAGACTTCAGAGGAAGCCAGACATGGAAGAGTAGAATAAATGAGATGTTTGCCAAACGGGAAACTTCACCAGAAACACAAAACTTGAATGCGCCATCCAAAACAGGGGATGAGGAAACGAACAAATGCTATCAAAATTTCCTGTCTTACGTATCAAGAAACTGAAATTTCATACTAAGGGTTATCAGTTCGAGTTGACAAGCAGCACACGGATGAATTCAGTTCATAATATAGCAATTCTTTTTCATGTTTATATATTTTAATAATTTTTTTTTCAAATTAAAAATATGCACCAGAAATCTACAAGATGATTAAAGATTTAAGTTGCAAAAACGAATTAAAGCAAGAATTAATTAATACGAATATATAGAGAAATTATGTTTTATGATAATAACACTGTTTTCAGCAGCTTAAAATTTATTTCTTCGACATCAAAGAGATATATTTTACTGCACGATTAAAATGGAGTGGTCATATTGAAAATGTATTGTAAATTATGAAACCAAAGATTTACGCAAGTATTTATTTGTTTATTCAAGTTAGTTTACATTTAGTTATTGAAAAATCCATAACAACTGAGAATCGGACTTCTGTCCGTATGATATTTCTGACTGCGACCTGTGACCGCAGAAATAAGCTCCTGACGTTACGACATTAAGTCGTAAATCATACTGTTCATAAACTAATGCGATTAATAGAATATGATTTTACACTTTCGAAAGTTTTTCGGCGTATTTTATTCAGTGACTATCTTTTAGAAGAAAGGTACAGAATAAAGTATTCATTTAATCTACTTACTAAAAACATAAGTAGCTATCATTTGCGATACAGGGAGAATAAAAATATACGACAATAGCTTAAAACATTTGCTGTTTATGGATTTCACTAACATGTTTCTAAATATTGCAGTGCATTAAAGTTACATTAACCATAGTAGGATATCCTTTTAACAAATTTAAGAATTCCAAAAAATTAGCTAAAATAACCTTCTCATAATTTGAGATAAAATATTAGGTCTGTATAGTAGGAAGTGATAGTGACGTCAAGATTTATATTTCTTACTTTAAGCAATGAAGTAAGGAACTGTTTCTCTTCATGTTTTAAACGACAATGCGAAATTTTATTTTTGCCTGCATTACGGCGTTAAGATAGAAGAACTGGAGAAAGTTCAGAGTTTCATTCACTCGTTAAATATAACTTGTTTGGTTCCTTCAGAAACTACAGTGCAACATAAGAATTTCATGAGAGTGATTTAGGTTGAAAAATGTTTAACTCTTGCCAGTAAACGACACTTTGTCCCAAACCCACACGAAATGAAGCACCGGCTGAGATTTATGGCACAGTGGAACGAAACACACGGTGAATTGTAAAGTAGAAAACTTAAACCCTTTTTAGGCGCGTTCGCAAATCTGTAGAACGTCTATTAAAATCGCTCCTTTGCTTTGTCCGTCTGTCTTCACGCTTGAAACAACTCAAGATGAGACAATTCGATTTTTATGACATTTGCTATCGGAGAATTTTTGTGGAAAATTACAGAGTAATTAAAATTTGCAGCCAGATCGGAAACTTCCAATGACCAAATGCATAAATATGTTTTGAGTGTATAACAATATGGCTACAGACATTTATCCGTGGTCACCTTCTTTACCACAGGGATCATCCGTGTGTATCTTATCCATCTGTCAAATTATAAAGCCTAATACATGTAAATTTTCGAGCTTCCTGTTAAATCTTTTCTTTTGCGTTCAAATATTCCTTTCAGGAATATATTCTCAATACATGATTTTCCCTCACAATGCGAGAAATTCTAATTATTCTACAGATTAACTGTTGCTGTAAGATACTTTAAGGAAGACAGCAAATATTATTCCGAAGTTAATGCGTGAATATGAATCGAAGAGATAAAATAACTAGAGTTTGAAAAACCACTAAAACAGGCTTGCGTGACTAAAGAATTTGTGCTAAGAATCCAGGTACTCAAGAAACTGCGTATTCCACCTCGTTAAAAGATACTGAAGAAAATTTATTCCTTGGTAAACTTGGGTACGCTTGTCACTGGTTGAGACACATGTAGAGTATGGACGGGATGCTAATTTATAGCTTTCAGTGTCACAAATAGCTCACGTAGCGGTATCCCGTTCTCCTCTTCACGGAGTCGCCTTTGGATATGGCTCAACACTGCCCCGTTTGAAAGGAGTGACAGTCAGTGCTCAGCTCTTTGCTTTCCATTCCACTGTACCCGACCACAGTACGTTTCCCAGACGCCGAATTGAACTCTGCACGCACCGACTCACACCCATCGTTTTCTTGCAGTACAGATGGAAGTAGTTTTCATCCAAGAAGTCTTCAAGTTTGAAAGTCAAACATTGCTGCATTCCAAGCAACTAACTGAATTTCCTGTTAAATCCGTACCATTAAAATTCAGAACGGTTAAAACTAAAATTCTCAGAAAATGCCAAGGTTAAATATTAGTTCAGTAACTGTGTTGGTTAACTGCGTTTGGTTTTACAGTGCGATGCCCGTGAATGTTTAAAAAAGTCGAAATTAATAACGACTATTTGCAAGCGTGAGATAATGTAACAAATTATAATTTTAAAATAAAATTAAGAAGTTTTGTCTCATGTCCTTCCTCACAAAGTTGAGGAGCTGCCGAGACTTGTAATTTTATGAAGATTAATACTATGCATGAACCGTATTGATTTAGATGGCTCACTTCTGGGTTGTATTTTCAGGGCGATAAGCCTTGAAGATGAGGGCAGAAAGTACATCTGAAATGTCCATAGTCTTCTACCATACCACACGGTGCTACAACCCAGAATACAGCAATTTTCATAATCGCCGGCGTGAGAACATAGAATCTTACAATCCAATTTTTAAAATTAGGCTACCATACTATATTTTATTATCTATTTGAACTAATTCGTGGTCCTGGCTAATGTAAATGTTTCATTTATATTTTAAGTTAATAACTTTGTATTTTTTAAAATGTTTTCCCTATTTGCCTATGCACATTTAAATCTTTTGTATGTGACATCCTGTGGACGTTAAAATTCAGTCTCCATAAATTTACAACCTCCAGATGCAGTACTTTCAATTCACAATCCTACTCAATTTTTTTAGTAGTTATTTATGAAATGTTCATCTTCCTGTTATACAGGATAAGAATCAGCACTGAACTAATAATATTTTCATCGTACGAAATATCCTGTGATGTTTTAACGGTACGTATTTCTTCCCTGCTGTCATATCTCTAGCCACCCAAGCATCCATCACACAGCCAAGGGTTGTGTTATAAAGCAGAGATCAAAAACGCTGTGTATATACAGAATTGTAAACCCTACCTTTTGACTTACAGACCTCATCAGTCTTAGAGACATCTGCATTGAAATGTTGATTCAGTGTGGCATATAAACGAAAGGGGATAATAAACCGAACTGAAGGTTAATTTTTACAGCTGAGACGTACGTGGGTAAAGGACATCTGAATATGTAGTTTGTAGGTTGCACGAGAAAGCCAGCCAGAATAAAATGACCTAAGGTGGTTTTGTGAAACGCATGACTAAATCCATAACATTTTATATCTGATTCTATGCTAAGAATGACTAAACACAGTTTGAAATAGTGCCCTAATCACATATGATCTGATGATGAGATATGTATTATATATTTTTGTAACTGTATTCATTTTTGTGGAATGCGGAAATGCATGTGTAATCCTAGGACTGTCCACCAATCAAGAATTACGTCATACAAATAATTCATTTTCTGATTTTCATTCCTCTACTATTCCTTACAAAGTCATTCATAAAAACTATTCAATTTATTTGTATTTGTTGTCTATTTAACGACGCTGTCATAACCTACACAACATCGAATGATAACATGTTTAATGAATAATAATTGGAAAATATATAACAAATAAAATTGTAAGTTATTATCGCGGCATCTACTTCCAGGGCCTAAAGATAACCACTCCACAAAAAATTCCTTTTTTCAAACCACAGGACTAAAAGCAGAAAATTATTTGAGGATTTCTGTCTTCTGGGTTGTTGCGCTGTGTAGTCTGGTCGATGTTAACCAACGTTTCAGAGGTCATACTGCCTCCGTTATCAGGTCGATGAATTCAGAAGACAGAAATCTTCATACTCACCGCTGTGAAAACTTCAAATCATACATAGAAAATTATTTCTTTGTGTTAACATTTTCTCTAATATTATTATGATATTTAAAACTTCACTATGTACAGTGTAGCTCTAGAAAATTCGAAGGTGGTGTTTGGCTATCGCCAAATTTTGGAAAATAAGCACACATATCTGTGTATCATATATTCATTTTTTGACTCAAAAAAGCCACTGCCTCTTTCCGGCGCAAACTGAAGTACTAATAACGTTTTCATCTCTGGATATGGAAGAATTGTTCTAGGATATCCATATCAGTTATGTCGTAGTTACAGCACTTTCAGACTACTTTATCACGGCCGTCTCAACATAAGCTATTTTTTATTTGTGAGATTTGAGGTTTCCGCTGAGGTGACAAAGTTTCTTTTTTTTTTGAGGGGAGCGTTGCTGGCACCGTGCGGATTCTGACATCTACCGACCAGTCCTCACGGCACCTGAACCAGAACATCATTCAATAGTTTTTATTTATTTACTTGTAAGTCAATTCTGCAAATGATTCAGGCATTCAAAACAGGTATGGACATACTTGAATATATATTATATTATCACACGGTAGCTACAATATAATCGGTTATGAATGCATAAATATTTTCACATACTTACACAAAGAACGGGGACTAGTGAACTAGAAACTTTATTTTTCGATACAGTGCATTCAAGTCTATGCCTCAGAAATTTTAGTGCATTTTCGACAAAATTCTCCTGTTTTCAACTGCACGTGAGATTCACCTGATATGACATTACAGACGTCTTGACATGAGGAGACAAACGCGAGCAAAGGCAAAGCTCACCCAGCATACTGAATGCTATTACACAACATTTGTACCGGTCAGATTAGAAGGACACACTTTCATAAAACACTCCTTTCGCTTTCAATTTGCATACCCCCCGCTCTTCTAAAATACCCATCTTGATTGTAACAACTCTTTCTCTCTTTTTTCTTCATTCCCATTCAAGAGTCAGTTCTCCTCTGCTACCTTGAAGTCATTAACTCATTACACAAAATCTCCTTTAAAGAGCTTCTAAATGACGTGCTTAAAAGCAACAGAGCGAAACCTCCGTACGTTTGTTCATTTGTTACTTTTACTAAACGAGCAACAAGATTAGCGACCTTCACCCACTGACCCTCTTTCATATAGATAATACTTGCCACACTCGTGATAAATTTGAAAATGAACAGGCGCCTTTCACATGTTCAGAATTTAAATGATTTCTTTGGTTCTCAACAGCAACAAGCAGATAACAGCTTACTACATCGTAACTGCGCTGGGCACCGTACAACTCATGCAGTTAGTAAAAACCCAATAACAACACAAACGAAACATCCAGTTTAGTAAGTTCGTATTAATAAAATTTTCTCAAATTATAAAACCTATATTAAGAACGCTAATTATAATTGTTATGGAATTAATTTATTCGTCACAGTACACGGACTTGGATCAATACTCTGAACTGAAATTTATGTTTGCGCTTGGGTTTCAAACCTATGATTTATTTATGAGCAGATAGGCTTTGGTTTTACATTGTCTGAAATGTATTACTACACGTGGAAGATCCTGGTGGTAACGTTTACGCAGCGTATGCCTATGTTATATGATATTCTTATTATTTCAGCTAGAAGCATTCAGGAGTCAGGTTTTGGAAATATTGAACATGGAAACATTTGCATTCCGATATCTCTCCAGTCCTGTTTATAATGATACTAAATATCGTTCTACTGTTCTTGGAACGTCGGCATTGGTATCCCTGTTGGGAAAATTCGTAAATTTCCGATATTCAATTTTCCTTTCAGTTGCTACTAACGCAGTCTGTAATTATGTAATGACCTTGGACACTGGATTCTATTGGTTTAGGGTAGGGTTGAAAGACGAACTCTTGTTCAAAACAAAAGAAATTTCTTGACGAGCTGAATTACTATCGGTTTATCAAGACATCGGGAGTCTTTTTTTTAAAGTAATCTGAAGCTGTCGATTGCTAGCGCATCTGTTTAGTATTTGGAAGATTCTTCCTGGTTTCAAAACTTCATCTTGTGACCGGTTAGCCTCATATATTTTAGCTTTTTTCCTTTAATCCCTCCAGATGAGTACTAGAACAGTTTCTTAAAATAGATCACCATCACTACCGGATCGCTTTTAATCTATTCTTCAAAATAAGCGTCTTGTCTTTCGGGACTACATAATCTTAATATTTTAAAAATGTTGTTAGTAACCAAATAAATCTGATCAACCTTAAAATGTCTTCAACTGGTAAAAATCTTAAAATTTTACTGATAACGTATGGGGAAATTTCCAGCAACAAATTACGTCTATGTTACGCAAATTTCTATTACAATATACACCAATTATTAGGTTTAATTATTTAGTATGCAGACGGGCAATATCGCTTAATTGTGATTCTCAGTTTAAATAGCCACCTTTCTTTAAGATCATATATTCAGAAGATGCAAATTATAGTGATAAAAGTGTATGATTGCCTATAATCTTTTTGAGATCATGAAGTGGCATGCACTCTATTTCTTCTTGAATAGCCGAACAATAATATTTTGAAATCATTCCCTTTACACCTCGTACATAAATAGATTTCTACACCACTTTAATAGTCACAATATACCATAACACTGTGTTTTGAGTGAGGCCGAAACAGGGGTAAAGAATTGTCCCACATCTCTTGTGATTCTGTAAACAGACCCACAAAATTTTTCGAACACTGTATACTGTCTATTGCAAGTGTCATACGGTCTGTATTTATATACTGTCTATTGCAAGTGTCATACGGGCATTAGCAAATTTCTTGTAAATATCTCAAATATTTGGACTTAAAGTGTATAAGGAGGAAAGGGGATGTTTGGGTTTAATCTTCAAATATATGATGGATGGTCATGAAACAGAACGCAAAAACATCAAAGAGAGAATCTCTCCGTGTATGGACATTTTCAAAACAAACTCAGTTTAGTTTAATCACCCCCTTAGGAATCATCTATATTACATCTTTCACGAAGGGTAAGAATGAAAACGATTTGGGGCTTGCAAAACGAAGCAACAGAAAGAGGCTCCTATGTTCCTCCCTTGAGGAATGTCGCTCCCGTTCGTACATCGTAAACAAGAATAAGGAAAAGAACATGATTTGACAGTATTCAGTGAAATCGTATTTTGTTAAGAATAAACACTGTACACAAAACCTTGAATACCGAACCAGCACTAGAGACCGTTACACAGTAGACTTGTTGTTGAACTTAATTCCACGAATCACGGGATTGAATTCCATGAAGGTTACCGCATTCCATCTTCAGTATCTGTTTCATCAAAAATTATATAGGCCTTTGGACTACGGCAACACAAAACTTCGTACCTGCGTATGTAATATCTGTAGATTACATGTGAGAATTTTTTTTTTCGCTCAGCAACTCACATGACATTACATTTTATTTGACTAAACAAATTAAATTTCTAAAAATACATCAGTCCTTATTTATGTAGCAGGTATCATCTTGACGAGTGTGTAGTAAATCAAGAAAGCAATGTAAACATCTGACATGAAGAAATTCTTCCCTATTTTCATGAAATTTTTAATATAATGTTTAGATTTCCTAAATTAGAGAGAGAGAGTTTGTATTATTAAATGAATAATAAAGCAAGTAAGCAACGTGTAATGAAACAGAACTATTCAAAATTAGTAAATAGGTAAATAATTCATCTCAAAGTAAATCTTAAACATATAATTTTTTTAATTAAGGAAAGTAAAACTCTTAAAAGACCTCCTTTTGACACTTCTATTCCACTTTTTAATTATTTTTTTCTTAAATGAGTTATTCAGTAGCCTATCTTTAATGTTTGTTAAGGTCTTAAGCCAAACGTAATTTGTATTAACTTAAGACCATGTTTCCCAGTACTAAATACATTTTGGAATCTGTTTTAAATACTTTATTAGCTTTCTAATTCTTATTTATTAGTTACTTTTGCAAAAAATATTTTAAATAGATGAATAGCTCATATTAATACGTTGTACGGATTAAGTTAAGATCTATGATAGATAACCACTGACGTCAAAAGATACATATGAGCACACATTATAAATTCCGATGTTCTAAAGTCATGACATCACGAACAATGCGGGCCTTGTGTCATCTGTAGTTCAGTAGTCCGATGTAGTTGAGTAAACTTGGCGGTGCATGAAGCAATGGACTCGTGGTCAAATTTGTTGTATTGAATGTGTCTGTCCCTTTCAGACCTTGAACACACAACTTTGTAGATCTGGAACAGATTTATGCGTTGCTACATGTAACAACAGACAGTCGTTTGAGTTCCGTGATGCACGAACCGACAAAAGCCCGAATGAGGAGTGGAATGAGACAAAGGAGAATGGTGATTAGAACGTAATGACTGGGGCGGAAAAGAAATACGAGAAGTAAGAGAGGGAAGATCGGAATAAAGAACAAGTGAGAAGAAGGAGAATAAGCAGTATAATAAGAAGAATGTGTTAGGAAGGAAAGGGGGGAGGAAGACAATGCAAAAGTGATAATGTAGAGAAGTCACATAATATGGAGAGCGAGGTGGAAATTAAGGAAATGAAAAATAGGAGAATGAGAAACAGAAGGAAAATAAGAGGGATAACGAGAAGAAAATTAATATGCAAAATAGTAAAAAGAACAAAAAAGGGTGAATTATATAAGCAGGTAGAGGTAAATAAGAAACGAAGAAAAATGAGGAGAAGATATATAATAAAAAACCAGAAGAAACAGAAAAGGAGACCGTATAGAATAAGAGGAAGACAACGATGTGAAAGACAAAAAGAGAACAAAGGAAAGGAAAGCAGAATTTGTAAAGTACAAAGGAAAATGAAGAAGGCGAAAAGACAAATAAGGGTAAGAA
>NW_019059813.1:172693-237286 GCF_000696155.1 Zootermopsis nevadensis
CTGGTGTGAACGAGGTAGGGCTACAACTAGATATGAAAGAAACTACATACTTTAAAAACTAATTGAATTTAGTCACGCAATGAAGCAACATGCGGTCGTGTTACCTCGTCAGGTTGTAATTAGAATACTTTATGCTGGCTTCAGAAATAATATCTACGCACTTGAATTAGTTGCACATACCAACCGATGAGGTAGCTTTCATGTCAAGGCGCCAGATTCGAATCCCTGTCTAAAACCATACTTTTCTACAGTCTCACTAGGTTAATTCAAAGGTAGAAAGTATCTTATTTACACAACAACTATCTTCTGGGAGCCGAGAAACTAATCTGGGATCCCACGTTCACGAAGCAGCAGGACAAACCACTCACTGCAACTTTCGGTGTCTCCTTCCACATCCTTGCAGTTTTATCATTTTGCTGCATCTCATTCGGAAATACCTAACTGCAGAGCTCCAGAGTTAAAAAAAAATACATAATCAGCAAACTTACAGTCTATATATTGCTCCCTACATTGCTCAGCTCAACTTCCATCTACCCTATTTCATCTTGGTCATAAAACAAAGTAGAGGATTTCAGTGCGCCTGCTTTTTATTGGGGAAGTTAGGATTCAGTTCTCATCAGAATAACAGCAAGTCCAAAGCTTTTTTGTTTATTTCCTAATACCATTCAAGCAATTAATGGGGTAGGAATTAACATGAACTACGGAAGCACCTTTCAGATTTTTTCCCAATTTTACTGTATTCACACATTTTTCGCTATGCAATTTATGGAGTTGAGAAGGTGTCGTTGAATGAATTAAGTAGCACGACATTTAAGGTCATTCACATAAAGGATTTTTCGATTTTTCATTCTGTTCAAATGTAACACGAACACTGATTCAGTTCATCTGAAAAAATAAAATTTCGCTTCATGTTTAATGGACGTACGTTTTCTATGAACAAGGATTCAGCGAAACAAATAATTGAACCACTTGCGGAAGTAATTTGAATAAGGACATGCACTGAGGCCTATTTTACATATTTCTATTGAATGTTAATTAGCAGTAAGTTATTATGCGATATTTAACTAAGTAAAACTTAATCTCTGAAGCCGGCGACAGAACCCTAGACTTTCCGCTAACCATCTTAGCGAATTAATAGGAAAGTTGGCAGATTTTTCCACTTTTTCTGCACAGAAAATATTATAAACAGCATCCAGATTACGTAGACTCAAATATCACAGTCCTTGAGAATATACGATATCGTAATTGTCTCTCGCATAGCCAAGGAATTTCTCATATTTTATGGAACCTGAACTTTCATCAACTTAGTTGGCTGTCTTCTATGTTATAGCGCAGTTTACCAAAGTTTCAGAGTTCCTTGCTGTCTCCATCAAGACGATGACCAGACTACATGGCGCTACAATCAAGCAGACAGCCACCTTCGGACTCATAGCCGTGAAAACGTCAAATCATACTATTTCATGACTTTGTTCACAAGATCCAGATGAATTTAGCTTACATCCCCACATCCTATTTATGTTAGATTAATTTTATTATTATCCTCCCACCAACGCCTAGGTGTTACAAATTATCTCTTCCTTTCACGTTTTCCAGATTCAGTTTTGTATGGGCCTACAATTTTCTTCCCCCCACATCATACCTGATTGCCCCGCCCATTTCATCTTCCTTAATTTGATCATGCTTAAAATATCCGTGAAAAATAGCCCTATGAAGCACAAAGCTTTCCGTTATCTACTTGTTCCATCCTCGTGGTACTTCCTCTCTGTTAGGTACATAAAAGCTACACACTTTCTCATGAAACTAAAACATCGTTTAATCACTTACTGTTTTATGAGATTTTACTTTTCACTACCGTTTGTCCTACATCCTTCCACTTATTTTTAAACTGTAGAACGCACAGTATCGTCCTTCGGTCCAGAAATATTAGAACATATTTAAGATGTTAGATAAGGTTTAATGAGTATGTAAAATGTGCCTTCAGATTCACGATATTGTGTGAAAAGAAAAAATATAAACTGGATAATTTTGTTTACGGAAATGACTGCTGTTTTATCTGAGAATCATACAATGCTCATAAATAAACTCGGCGGCTAAAATGCAAAGTTGCTGAATTCTGAATTATTTTATAAGTTGCTACTTACCTGCACTGTTCATTGAAGAGTTAAAGGGATAAATTCACTTGTGTTACCAAAATATATTTTTGCAAATTCAGATTATTTTATGTTAACATCAAATTTGCCTTCTGTCTGGTAAACCACAGAAAAAATTGTACAGATTTCGGTTGCTGAATAAAACTGATTCCCAGCTCTGCAGATCATCGTTTTATTTATTGTAATGCAACCAAATATTATGACATCACAACTTTTATAATCGATAGTAATTATTGAATATCACTTAAATAACGTTCACAGCGAATAAAGGTTATCTTTAAAGAACCTTATAGAAGTCAATTGAGGTTGGAAGTTTAAATGAACCTTTGTTTTCAGATGTCAGAAAACGGAACATTTATATTTCACAGGTGCCAGCCGAGGCAGCTGTAATGGGCAATGGCGCAATGGTAACCCCACGATCCACATAAAAAGCCTTTCGTAAAATTTGCTCTAGGGTCCACGTCTTAAATCTGCCCTATCCCGGTCCCTAATGTTAACGCAACGATATACGTTTCACGAGTTATGCGACAATCATACGTCGGAGTTGAGAAGGACTGGCCTGATAAAAGAAAAGGAAGCCATTAATTGACTCATCAGAAGAAGTCTGAAGATGCTGTCGGTGATCAAGTCAGTAGACAATTACAAGTGAAGGGTGAAATAGTTCCCATTGAAGGGGAAGGATGATAGAACTACCCCTTGTGTTCCAAAATGAAGAGAGGGAAAGCTTAATGAAGACAACCCTATCTTTGACAAGAACAGAAAATTGCAAGGAAGACAACAGGATGTGATGTAGTCTTATGAACAAACTGTGTCGGACTCCTGGAAAGCTGTTAACGCTGTGTTGACCATCCTCTGAGCTTACTCGCTAGAAATCATGCCTACACATCCTTTTAAATTTCTTTGAATTTTATGATCACCTTTCACTTTCATTGCACGTCTGTCAAATATATTATTAACACTTGCCTGATAGAAAAAAATTCTCTGAAATTTCATGGTAATGGCTGATTTATTAGAGCTTAAACTAGTATTGCACGTTGGCTAACTTTTGTTGGTTACTGTCTATGAGTCTGAGGTATAATTAACAAACATGACTATCGGAGCGCTTTACTCCAGTTTTCAGCTGACTGGACAGTTCCAGAGTTGAGTAGGTCTAATGTCCTAGTATTTAAATGATTCGTGGTTCGATCCTAGCAGCCCCCAAAAATCTTAAAATGAAACATTGTACAATATCTGTCGCTGTAAAGGTAATCGTCTGGATATAGTAGTAGGGCAAACTCCATAAACGTCTTGTACTTAAAATGTGTTTCGGGTAATGTTCCACATAATTCCACAATGTTCCATAATGATGGGTTTGTGTGTAGCATGCTGTTAACATAAAGTGTCAAATATTCGGTGCGTTCCCTTCGTATTAGGATTTGGTTGAATGTGGGATGCGCTGTCCCTCGATTTCAACACTGAAGAATCCTATTCTCTTAGGTCCTTTTATTGAAAGTTGAAAAAAAAATAAGAAGATAAAATCTTTTCTACCGAAGACTTTCGTTTCGCTTCCAACTTCAACATTGGGTGACGAGATAAGAAAATCGATTTCAGCCATGTTACGTGGACTTTAGAATGACCGTCATTGTCACGTGTGAGTGTGTTGGCCAAGGTGCTGGTTGCAAGCGGAGACGTGATTTTCTAAGACGCGCGAAACCTAATTCTGCGTTCAATTGCTTCAACGATCGGCAATAGTCTACAGCAGGGTGGTCCAACTTTTTTCCTCGCTCGGGCCAGAAAAGCTTTCCTGTTGGACCCAAAGGCCAAGAAACCCCTACTGTCACTATTTTTGCATTGTCCTTATCTTTAATAATACTTATTCAGAAATGACAAATTACCATTGCGTATCCTGAAATATAAATTTTATTTAAATATGTACAAACTACTATAGAGTTGTATATATTATTTTAAATTTTCTCCTGCAACATCTTGTATCTCTCACAATTTTTACCTGAAAAACTTGCACAAATTATTTGAACTCCGCTATTTTAACAGCTTGTATTTGATACAATAACAATTTGTACCAGTAGAACGAACATCTTATGCTTTTAAATCCAATGGCTTTAGTGAGAGCTCTGAGCATAATGCTCTTTTACCAGCGACGGAACATCAACTTCGAAATAAATTGGTTTGTACTAACTATTAACAAATTAACAAATAATTTCGAGGGCCGGATTACAAGTGGTCGCGGGCCCGATCCGGCCCGCGGGCCGCCAGTTTGATCACAGTGGTCTACAGTATTAGAAATAATGAATGGTGTAGAAATTCTTGCGAAAATTATGTGTAAACCACATTTAAAGCCCAATAATAAATGTATGACCAAGGATTGTCATTGGCTAACTTAGGAAAATAGTTTCAATGACTGGTGACATTGTCATGCGACCTGTCCCTTGCCTTCTCTGCTACCCTTGAGAGTCAACGAACTACGTAAACAATCAAAAGCTGTTTCCGACGAAATCGGTAACTCTCATTCAGACGGGGTATACTAATTACTTTACTTATTATTATTATTTTTACGCACAAGGTTTAATTATGGGTTTCGTATGATTCTCACAGTAAATAGTGATTATTTCCTCAAGGAATGGCTACGGAACTGAAACATTGCAGCCAACGTCTCAAGGAGAACCGAGGCATTTTCACTAAGACTGCCAGACCTGTCGAAAACACAGACCACATTTTTCTTGTATCTCTCACAATTTTTACCTGAAAAACTTGCACAAATTATTTGAACTCCGCTATTTTAACAGCTTGTATTTGATACAATAACAATTTGTACCAGTAGAACGAACATCTTATGCTTTTAAATCCAATGGCTTTAGTGAGAGCTCTGAGCATAATGCTCTTTTACCAGCGACGGAACATCAACTTCGAAATAAATTGGTTTGTACTAACTATTAACAAATTAACAAATAATTTCGAGGGCCGGATTACAAGTGGTCGCGGGCCCGATCCGGCCCGCGGGCCGCCAGTTTGATCACAGTGGTCTACAGTATTAGAAATAATGAATGGTGTAGAAATTCTTGCGAAAATTATGTGTAAACCACATTTAAAGCCCAATAATAAATGTATGACCAAGGATTGTCATTGGCTAACTTAGGAAAATAGTTTCAATGACTGGTGACATTGTCATGCGACCTGTCCCTTGCCTTCTCTGCTACCCTTGAGAGTCAACGAACTACGTAAACAATCAAAAGCTGTTTCCGACGAAATCGGTAACTCTCATTCAGACGGGGTATACTAATTACTTTACTTATTATTATTATTTTTACGCACAAGGTTTAATTATGGGTTTCGTATGATTCTCACAGTAAATAGTGATTATTTCCTCAAGGAATGGCTACGGAACTGAAACATTGCAGCCAACGTCTCAAGGAGAACCGAGGCATTTTCACTAAGACTGCCAGACCTGTCGAAAACACAGACCACATTTTCTGACAGCCACTACACTGAGTCAAAACAGCGAGAAATTTTGTAGTGATCCTTGATACTCAAGTGGCCTGGATGGCGCACGTAAACCAGGTTGGAAGAATGGAGCTCAAATATTGGGCATTCGTGGCCCCGTCTTTGGAAGGAGAAGTAACCTGTTCATCAGAAACGGTGTGCTGCTTTACAAGAAGCTCATCCGTCGTATGATGCACTACGCATGCCTCATGTGGAGGCCTATTGCTCTCGGTGATGTTCGGAAGCTGCAAGTGTTGCAGACCAAGAGTCTTCGCATTGCAACTTGATTTGTTGTTAGCACTGAAATTCCTGAAGAGCTGGATTACATTCTAACCGACCACATCAGTGCACTAGCTGAGAGCTTTAACTTTCAAGACAGTTGAAGCGGGCAACTCGAAAGGCATTTCAGGTTTCCAAGGGCTGTCTGAAGACACCCACGGCTACCAGAGAATGACTGATGCACAGCAGGACAGTCGATGCTGTTCATAATAAGGCGGCCAAGCCGACGTAGCGATTAGTGCGTTAACACAATTACGCTATCTTGACAGGTTTTCAGTGCTTGTCCTTTAGTTGTAAGGCAAATGCTAGGGTATAGTTAAGGGGCACAGCCCACCGGCCCCAGTCACGGAGGCTTTCAGCTAAAGTGATTCACCCTTTAGTCACAGAGACCTTTAGCCAAAATCCAAAACTTCTGGTTTCAACTCCCAAACAATAGCATGTATTCAGTGCCCTATACTTTTTTTAAAATGTTTCAAGCGTAGTTCGCCTAATCCAGCTTACAGGCCTGTAGACCTACAGAAGATAGGCCTATATTTAGACCAAGAACATTAAGACGATTGGTTTGTTACGATAGAAACAATATTTTCTCGATTCTTGTTAATTAATTTCAAAGTCGAAAAACGACCTGAATACCTTTGTTACAGAAATATCGTCCAAATTACTTAGATGAAAGTAATGAGAACTGGTAGATTATACAAGATTTTCCATTTGTCTCAATATTAAATGAATTTTTGATAGCATAAAATAAACAGGCCACAGTCTCAGTTTGTTCCGTTAGCCTTGCTGTGCTCAGCACGTTAAAACGCATGCAAATGCAGCAAGACCAACAGGTATCTCATACACAGAAAGACGCCACTTATAAGTTATTAAGTTGTCCACCTGTGCCATTCTTCATGTTTAACTTATTTGCATTTAAATACATTTTTGTGCCTTTTCTATAATTCACTCTGGTTTGGGAGTTTCTGTATAGGTATATGACTAATGGTTATGGTGTTATCAGGCATGGGAAATTAATGGTTATTTTCAATTTTCAAACTACGAAAGACCTACATATCACTGTCAAACTTCTGCTTCTACCTTTCAAGATTTAGGACACTGTTCTGTGGTAGCACAGGGTATTCAAACTATCTCATTCATGGTTTACTTAAGTCCTCCTTTCCTCAACAAGAAAGGTATCGTTTATAGTTCTGTCCAATTCACTCTAAAATAACTCAAAACTGTCATTATTTCCTAACATTCACTCCTAAATTGTTATTACAGAAAATAAACCTTCAAGGTCAGCTGTTAACATATTCATTTTAGCAGTGATTTTTAGTTGTTGCTGTATTTTAACAGAAAGTTGAGAAAGAAGACATGACTGTTCATGATGGTAATCCCAGTAACATTCATTAATAATGCTAATTATTTACATCAATGCTTCCAAACGAACCATGGAATGACAAGTGAAATTCGGGATATTTGACTTATTTACAAATATACATAGGCTGATTATTTTGAAAAAAAGACAATCAGCTGTCGAAAAGATCTAAATAGACCTACACGCACTGTACTGGCAAACTTTTCTGAAGCATTAATAATAAATGTGTCTTTCAGATTTCTAGGGACCGTTAAGTGATGGTAATGAATAGCGGGCAAAATGTCTGTTATTTTTCTTCTTTGAACCAAAGAACGACAAATGAAAATGTCCAGATCCGCCACTGTCGTTTGTGTCTCAAAAAGCGGAAAAGGGTGAGCGTTGAGGGAGGGCGGCTTGGACGCAGGGGTTGGAAGTTAAAGAAGAAATGGTGTGAGGGGGAGAGGGGGAGAGGAAAAGGAGAGAAAATTGAGCGTCGCGCGAGGATTGTGATTGATTGTGTTTCGTCTCCGGAAACGGCGGCAGGGGTACAAGGGACGGAGAGGAAAGCAGAAAGAAAGAAAGATAAGGGAATCATGCCAACGAATATATGAGAAATCAGACTTAAAATATATAATGCGAATCTTCTTCGAGTAAGTTATAAAACTTTTTGTGTTCGATATAAAACACTAGTCACTGTGACAGTACGCGATTTTTTCAGAAAATTAGTAATAATCCGACATAAGTAACTAACCTATACATACGTTTAAGTGATTAAGCCATATTTTCGAAATTCGTTTTCATGGTAGGTCCACATTCCATTTAATTTTAGTGAATTCTGTCGATTTCTCGGAAAAATCAAAATTGACGTAGCCCTATATTCAAAACAATACATTGCTTCATTAGCGTAGATAAAAATTTTAGTAAGATTTAAAAATTTGTATTCAAGATATTTCTTATTTTACCAAAGATGCCACGTAAGTTTGGGCGTGAACCACTTGTAGCTTAAAACTCATTTATATTCATAAATAATTAAGTCCACGGAACGTTTAAGAAGCTTTAGGTTGCTCAGCTGGCCAATAAATTGCCCGAATCTTATGAAATGCTAAATTTTAATATTGTCTTCGCAAGATCCTAACCCGAGTCGTTTGAATCTATTCTACACATTCACCCCTTATTGCTTAAAGTACAATTTTAACGTTACACCTGCGCCTTATACATGTATTAGCAATTCCACCGCGTAGTCACGTGTCTTCAAATTTTACAACTATAATTCTTTACACCCATATGAACCTCTAACCAAATAGTGAAGAGCGCAAATTATAAATCATCCTATTACGTACTTATTTGCAAACACTATCTTAAACACTCTATATCCATTAACGTTCTTCTGTTCGGATGAAAATTCATGATTTAGAATATGTAAAATTTCAACTTATTCAAATTCTAGACATGAAATAGACGGTAAGGTATCTGTAATTTCTGAATTTAATCGGCTCATAATTTCCGTTCCTTCTGCGTATACTATAAATCCGATTTGAAATAAAACACTTTCTGTAATTCTATGTTCTTACCATAGACTCGTTAGCAGTGGTTATTAGGAATTCTTATCAGCATTAACCCCTTGAAACTGAAGCTTGTCTAAATAAAATTTAAGAATTCAGTCCGTACCGCAAAGAAAACTAATACTTCGCCACTACAGAGATCAAGTAGTTAATGCTACTTAAGAAAATAATAATTATTTATTGTGAGAATTATGAAACATAAATACAAAATGCTGAGTTACTAATTGTTAAAGCAGTTGATACGTAGACAATTACAAGTATAAAAGATTTAAATATAGACAAATTGTGTATGTTAAATTACTAAACGAAATGAACATTTCTACTTCCTACTTCTACGTTTCTCTATGGTATTCCGTAACCATATTTATCTCATTACCATCGACATTGCTAATTGAAGCGCTTTCCTTAGATTATCCGCTAAAATATAAACATTATAACCAATTTGTTTGATTTTCACAATTCGAATTATTAGGCTGGGTATGATTACTTAAATTAATACAATGAGATTAATTAAGTCTGAACAGACTAGACTAAATCAGAAATATTCTAACTTATTTTGTTTTCTATTTGATAGTTAAGTCCTCTAAGATAAAATGTTATAAATGTAATTATATTAAAGGTCTTTTACAAATCGAGTGTTTAAAAATTGACCACGTAGAAATAGAAATAAATAAGAAATTATTAATATTAATAATTTAAAAGATGGAAATTAGCAGACAAGAGAAGTGTAGAATATGCATTTCGCAAACAATAAAACTGGAATAATTAATAACTCTTTGAATTAACTCATTATATCCAGTATGCCTATGTATATGGAATCCAATTTTGCGGAACTGAATTAATTCCTTTCACAGTAAAGATAATTGCAAAAATGGGCCTAGATTAATTTAAACTAATTGTTACGAATGTTCTTTGCTCTTATTAGTTTGTAACTTCAACAAATTTTATGCAACACCGGATGCAGAAAATCGTGATAGAACGTAAAGCTTCCACAAGGAGAAACACTTGTACACTTTGTTAATTCTTCTATTCCACGTTTTGTAAATGACATTACATTATCTTAGCGTGTACACTGGCTAATATCTGCAGTTTCTTTCCAAACACAATTGCAGCCTAGTAGAACCATTTAAAATTGAGCGATCAAGTCAGGGACGGGAGAAAAGGGATGGTCCTCCAACTTTAGGCGGGTAACAAATCTGTACCTTGAAGAAACCAACATGAGGGAACTATGTCGAATTACAAAATTTTTGTGGGCCCAGGATAGGGTTTAGTGACTGAGTCTTCTGAACACTGTAATGAATATTCGGACTAAATAAAAGGCTGGGATGTTATTTACCAACTGAACGGCCATCAACTTCTCAAGGACTCTGTTCCGTGGAGTTGATTAGTTATTAAAATTACTTGTTATTACCAACACCTTCTTCAGAACACAGATAACGGACCTTTTGATTTGAGGCAAACATTCTGGTCTTTTGAACAGTACCGAGGACTTCAGGGGTTCCAACAACGATGATGAAGACGATGTTGCCGTTGTGGGAGAAATTCAGCTACACATCTTGGACCGACCAACCAACCCTCCTCTAGCTCTGCTTGACAGACAGCTCTCTTCAGGGGTGGGTTTTGGCGGAGAGCGACAGAATCGGTGAGTGGGGGATGAAGGGTAACAAGGAACGTAGAAAAGGACGGATGTGTAGGATTCATGCGATAGAATGAGAGAGAGGAGAGAGGGACAACCATAGCAAAAGAGAGACAGAAGGAGAAAGAGAGAGGTTACCAGTTTGTCGTGATGTGTGAGTGAGAAAACAGTACAAAGTGACGAGTGGCATGGCCACGGCCAAACAGAGTGGTTAGTTAGGTGCTTCGTATGTGCTGCATCAGTCAAACCTCAATACGAACCACTGATAGTATTACATCGTGTCGGACGTCGCTTGACTTCGCTAGTGTCTGTCTGCGCTGTTCTCGTAACGTGTTGAAATGTGTTCGCACCTGCTTTTGAAATAACACACATTGACAGTGATTCAGAAGATCTACGTCATCAGCATCAAATGAGTCCATGATATCATCTACTTCTGTGTATTATTATGGAACTAATTTTGAATCCGAATCATCGGCTACATGAAGAATAACCAGAGGATTGCAAATTAAATGTAAACATGTCTTAAGCGTTGATGGTTTAAAAGGCGCTGGTTTACAAAAATAAGCTTGGTGTTAATATAATTGTAAGTATTACTTGTACTTTTGTGAAGTGAACTTAAATTTTTGGATAATAATGTGGACTGTTTAATGTATATGAAATATTAATAATAATTTCTTTAAAAGAGATTGAAAGTTGGACATGGAAGGTATTTCAGTGTTCACGTGTGTAGGCATATAAGTTTTTCGCTTGGACAACGTGGGAGTGTGACTTTGGGAGAGAGTGAATATCAATCAACTGCTTATGTCAAGAATGAACATGTTATAATCGTTTATTTACATTCTTTTAGAAGTCCCGTAGTAAATATAACGCGCTGTTAATGTTAGGAAGGCACAAGGCAACTCGATATGTGTTGTACGAAGACCAGATGTTTCCCGAGCATAACCGTCAACGCAAATGCAGATTAGTTATTAAAATTACTTGTTATTACCAACACCTTCTTCAGAACACAGATAACGGACCTTTTGATTTGAGGCAAACATTCTGGTCTTTTGAACAGTACCGAGGACTTCAGGGGTTCCAACAACGATGATGAAGACGATGTTGCCGTTGTGGGAGAAATTCAGCTACACATCTTGGACCGACCAACCAACCCTCCTCTAGCTCTGCTTGACAGACAGCTCTCTTCAGGGGTGGGTTTTGGCGGAGAGCGACAGAATCGGTGAGTGGGGGATGAAGGGTAACAAGGAACGTAGAAAAGGACGGATGTGTAGGATTCATGCGATAGAATGAGAGAGAGGAGAGAGGGACAACCATAGCAAAAGAGAGACAGAAGGAGAAAGAGAGAGGTTACCAGTTTGTCGTGATGTGTGAGTGAGAAAACAGTACAAAGTGACGAGTGGCATGGCCACGGCCAAACAGAGTGGTTAGTTAGGTGCTTCGTATGTGCTGCATCAGTCAAACCTCAATACGAACCACTGATAGTATTACATCGTGTCGGACGTCGCTTGACTTCGCTAGTGTCTGTCTGCGCTGTTCTCGTAACGTGTTGAAATGTGTTCGCACCTGCTTTTGAAATAACACACATTGACAGTGATTCAGAAGATCTACGTCATCAGCATCAAATGAGTCCATGATATCATCTACTTCTGTGTATTATTATGGAACTAATTTTGAATCCGAATCATCGGCTACATGAAGAATAACCAGAGGATTGCAAATTAAATGTAAACATGTCTTAAGCGTTGATGGTTTAAAAGGCGCTGGTTTACAAAAATAAGCTTGGTGTTAATATAATTGTAAGTATTACTTGTACTTTTGTGAAGTGA
Source organism: Zootermopsis nevadensis (assembly GCF_000696155.1). Next base: position 184,960 of record NW_019059813.1, read on the forward strand.
ACTTAAATTTTTGGATAATAATGTGGACTGTTTAATGTATATGAAATATTAATAATAATTTCTTTAAAAGAGATTGAAAGTTGGACATGGAAGGTATTTCAGTGTTCACGTGTGTAGGCATATAAGTTTTTCGCTTGGACAACGTGGGAGTGTGACTTTGGGAGAGAGTGAATATCAATCAACTGCTTATGTCAAGAATGAACATGTTATAATCGTTTATTTACATTCTTTTAGAAGTCCCGTAGTAAATATAACGCGCTGTTAATGTTAGGAAGGCACAAGGCAACTCGATATGTGTTGTACGAAGACCAGATGTTTCCCGAGCATAACCGTCAACGCAAATGCACAACTTGTACCTAAAACAAAGCTACTAGTTAAAACTTGCGCAGTTTGAAGCCACTACCACCACCATCACTGCCACTACGTATCATAAAAAGTACCCTTATAAAAAAACACTCTCCCTCACTGCTTTGCACACCATCCAGTTCTCAACACAACCAGAATTCAAAAGACAGAGACAGACACTTTAGTTCCAAGTCTCGCCACTCAGTCTGGTGGTGGCGCCATACTCGTTACATTGTCGAAGTAGTCGAGGGTAATCCATCATGGTCGGTGACGTTGCAACGTTCTAATTGGTCGGAGGGCAAGTCACGTGGTATGCTAATTGGGTGACTGTGGGCGGGAACTTTTTTTAGTTGTTGTAGACGTAACGTGGAATAGGAGGAGAGATTTTCAACCCGAAAGTAGGGGCGGGGGAGGAGAGAAAAATCAGCTGTAGGGGGGTTTCTCTTTTTGATGTGTTGTGGGGGAGGGAGATGATGAGAAGGTTGGTGTTTTTTATGGAGGGACGGGAAGAGACAAAGTTTCTCTTCACTGTACTCAAAATTCCCAAAAAGTAAGGCACGGTGAATACCCGACCTCCAGAAGCAGTGAATTGGGATCGTTCAGGTGAATAAGCAATAAAAAATCGCGAGTGACACTGTAGTAAAGAGTGAATAAGGGCATAAGAGAGAGAAGATACAAAAAAAATATATTTCGTACCCCACCCTTTCCTCTGCGTGTCGCAACGCCATTTCTCCTCAGTACTTGAAGAGTAACCTCTCCCTCCCTCCACTGCCATTACCACCTCCACCACCGGGTTCGGGTCCTCCTCATCGAAAACGAACTGCACTTCGCTGTTATACGAAGGAAAACCCAAACCCTGAGAAAAATTAATGATCATGAGTTCGTTTTTGATGAACCCGTCTTCAGCTGCCGTGGCAACATCTTTACCATCATCGGCAGTAGTGCCGCATCCGACATCGGCTACGTCTTCGTCGTCGTCATCACCCTCGTCCTCATCACCGTATCATCACCACCACCACCACGCGACGGCTGTTGTCGTAGACCCAAAATTTCCCCCAAGTGAAGAATATAGTCAGAGTAACTACATACCATCCGCAGCTGGTGATTTCTTCAGCACTGGACACCATCACCATCACCATCTGACCCACCATCACCACCATCACCAGTATGGCTATCACCATCAGCATCAGGCGACAGGAACACCTTACGGTGCGCCAACAGCAGCGACAGTTCAACTTAATGGAGGTTCGGGGGTTGCTGGAAGTTACGGCAGTTATGGAAACTATTATCATCATCAGATACCTCCTCCACCGCATCCTCACCACAACACAGTTCATCCACATCATCACCCAACAGCAGCGATGCCGTTACCCCCAGAAGCACAACAACCACCGACGATCCAGCCACCACCGCCGTGTGGGTTACAGACTCAGCAGCAATCAGCAGCAACAATTCTTCCAGGACTCAGTGCTAATAATGTTTCTCAGGCAACAAATATCCTTGCCAGCAATGGAAACCTAAGCCCGACGTCTGTGGTGGTTGCGTCGCACCAAGACAGTGAATCGTCCCCACCGTCCGTCGTTCATCATCAGTTAATCCAACAAAGTCAACAACAGCAACAGCTTCCGTTGCAGGAATTGGTCCAGCAACAACACAGGTTGGACGTCGAGGAGGACCAAGACGATTTGGATGACGATCAGGTGGAACTCGATCAGGACGACAGTTCGGAGTCTGGGGATCGTATCATATATCCGTGGATGAAGAAGATCCACGTCGCTGGAGTAGGTGAGTGTAAAATTAATAAGGGGACTCAGTATCCTTTCAATTCCACGTCACATTTATGAACAAAATTTAACTATATTTCATTATTTAATTCGCAGTAAGTTTTAAGTTAGGCTTCGCTTGGAAACTGGATTTCGAAAGTCACACAGAACAAAGAGATATTTGCTTGCAAGAATGACAGGAAACGTTTATTTAATGACATTAGTTTCATGTACGCGCATCTTCGTCTGCGCAAGTTTCTTCATTCTCGCTAATATACTGAGCTAAGTATGACCTATTCTAAATGCACTCCCCTGCTTCTATGGTATTCTAGACACGAGTTTTTAAAGCAGTGCATGGGGAATTCTTAAAAAACAATCACGTATTACATAAAATAGAACAGATATTACTTCAATATATTTTAGCACTTAAAATTATGTTGGAAATAAGACAAAGCTCTCTTCAATATGTCTGCTTCCGTGGATTATTTAAGCACCTTTTTAACCGTATAAATTATGTGGTGAGGAGTAATAAGTTTGCTCCACATTCTGGAATGGAAAGAATATGGAAGCCACTGTTTTAGGGTGCTATCTTAGCATTTTCCTGGGGGGACTGAGGATAACTACGGAATAAAATCTAAAGTTAGATTAGCCCTCCTCCAGAACAAGAATAAAACAATGATCTCTTAAATACTACATAGAAGCGCTAATCACTTATCTACGGAGTTCAGTGAGGTTTATATAAATAGGCTTCTTTATATGTCCGTTTCAGAAGTCTTTATTTTCCATATAAAGTTCCCTAAAATTAGAAAAAGCTTCAAAATTCTTTTTAATTTTAAACAGACTGCTCTTAAAGAGCATTATTTTGAAATATCCTGCTAAGAGACATAAGTAAATATAAAACAATGAAGTAATACAATTTGATATACTTTGAATAACTATTCTAGTTTCAATATTTTTATTTATTTGTTTATGAAAGCGTAGCTTTAACGTTCAAAGTGATTATCCAGTATAAAGGTTACTAGATTTCCCGAACATAAATTGCAAAGGATTTATCATAGTATTTCGTAGTTAAAATCAACAAGGGAAGCCTTATTTTAAAATGTCAAGAGAATTTCATTACCACTGATATAAATTAAATTAATAATTTAATAAAGTTATGAAAATTCTCAGACTCTTTGTCAGAATCTTTCACATAAATCTATTGTAGTGTTTTGTTTATAATTCATGAAAACGGAGTTTATATGTTGTTTATTACCTCAAAATACATGACAATACACAGCATAAGGTACATCAATAAGAAGGTTTTCCTTAATTAACTAAACAGAGAGCTAATAATTTAGCACATGTGGCATGTATTTCAAAATACCTTTTCTTCACTTGCAAAATAAAAATGTTTCTTAATAAATTGTGATTAACTTTCTTAATTCGAGTTAACAACACAAATACAAGCAGAGACGGACAGAAATAAGAGAGAATTATTTTCATTTTGACTTTCATAATTACAGTTTCTATTGTTGTAAGGGGAAGACTTTCAAACGACTGTGGCCTGATATTTTTGATTTATGGATGACAATGTTGATTATGATTTTTATAATTTGACGTTTCGTTGGAATTATCGACATCAATGCAAAATTAAACTCTCGACTTGTTGAGTCCAAATCTTTCTAATTTTACGTTAAAAAATGCCAATCTATTTTCAAGTGATTTTGAGCAATGTAAATCATGGGATTTTTCAGAATAATGTAACTACAATGAAGAATCACACTTTAGTTAATAAAAAAAATTGTATGGAATCTTATTTTATTCCTGTCGTTCTGTAAGTTAACTTCCTTAATGAAAAATACAAGGCTCTACAAGGTTCTACAACTTGTTTATAGGAGATTAAATTTGAAGTTCTATAAATGGTACGTTTTGCTAACAGTCGCAAAATAACTACATTTATTTCCCAATGCAGTTATAAATATGTATACCAGATGGGCTCCACAGCTAAAAGTAGGCTATTATTTTAAAATTAATAAGGTGAATTATATATTATCAAGGTGATGTTTACAAACACTAATGACCCCAGATCATTAATTTTTTTCTGTGCTCAAAGCATTTCACTTTCTTATTAACAAGACATTAATTTCATACCATAGCACATTAACATATCACAGTAATAAATACTGCCTAATATTTAAAAGAAACTTCTGCTGATCAAAGCTGGGAATCGATATTCGTAATTCATGAGGCCAAGATTGTTTTATGAACATGGCGGATTATGTGATGTCAATTTCGTTTATCTCCCCCACACACTGAGCTGGCAATCGCGTTACTTATTATAATAAAATGCTGAAGGAAACGCACAAATCTTCAATGCGGTGAGTGAGAATCGAGTCCTGGGTGATGAGAGCCGAGGTAGCAAGTAGCACGCTTTAGCGATCTTACCCTTCTCTGCTGTTATTATCTGTTTTAATCTCGCACTGAGTAATATTTTATTAATTATTAATTTGCCTGCAGCAAGTTAAGTGGGTCCATTTCACATCGGAAAATTCCTCTTCCTCAGGTCTTGCATGGACAAGTCAGCCAACGCATGTGGAGGGTAGGAAATAAGCATTCGCAGACAGTCAAAAATGGGTGGTCCTTCAGTTTGTTGTTTCGACAGGCAGCTAATAAGTGAAACATTCGGACTGTATAAAACAAAAGAATTGACTAGCTGACCTACTATTAGTTTCTCGTGAAGGATTAATTAAACAAAACCACTATGAATTTATTTCAGCGAAAAATTACGAAATATGCCCAAAACAACATAGCCGATGTACTGGCACTACTTTATATACTACGTAAACCTAAGTCAAATTTTGTTCACGTTAAAACTGGATTTTCTTATTAAGCGGCCTGACGTTAAAATAAATATTTTGTTATACGAGTTAATTTTGTTACTGAACTTACAAATTATAAAATACTTTATTTTTTGACTTTAGCACAATGAAACAAATGCATCTGCTATGAAGTATAAGCCCATGCTGCAAATATAAAACTTGAATTTGTGCTTTTCGAGACTGTTGCGAGTCTAAAATTGCATGCGTGCATACACACACACACACACACAAACTTACGTGCCTACACCCAATACACAGAGGAGTTGTACCACTTAGCACTCTTACTATGCATTCGGGAGGTACCTGGATCGAACATAGGCTGTCATCACTAAGTTTTTGTGCTTTTTCTCAGTCCCTTCCAGAAAATTCTTTTTTAACTCCCTGAATTAGGTCACAATCACTTATTTTCATATCAGATCTATTCCTAGCGTTATTGATAAGTATATTTCCTTTCAGTCTGTATTCCTGTAACAAACGAAGTTACAGAGCTGTCGAATATAATAAAAACTACTAACTGTTTATATTTATACATTAAAATATATCACCTATCCTACATATGAAGACTATATACCTCCGAGGGCCTACTCATACTTCTTTAAGCTTCGGTCTATCTTAGCATTTGCTTTTAAATTAAGTTGTTACTGTCAGGTAAATTTGAAGTTCTTAATCAAATTTTGTTTACTGTTTAAATTCATATTATGAGTGTGTTTGATATTTAGATTACGACCTACGAAATTTGGCATTTAAAACACTATATAGATCCTGTTTTAGGATAATGTTGTAATAATCTAGAATGTACTGATATTACTCATAAATTCCAATGTTTTAACCGGCAATTATTAATGCGTTTTCAAAAATTTAATTAGAACCTATAGCGTTCGTTCAATAACAACTTACTGATCAAATTTCATGATACTATTTTAATCTGGAGCAAATTTTAATTTTTGTATTAACACTGGGTTTTAATTTTACGTGACACTATTTGTAATAATTTATAGATCTTAACCTGATTGAACAGAGACATGATTACGTAAAAATGTACTAAGACACAGGCGTATATATTTAGCTTTACGAGATTATCAGTATATCGGGCTGTATATGGCCAGCGGACCGCCATTTGCAACATTCTGACTTAAGTCATACGTTCTACCTCCGTCACCTCGAACACTTTCAAGAACAGTTTTGGTTAAAGCTTTGTAAACTGGCAAAGATGACAGTGATATATTTGTAGTGTGATCAATGTTCCTGTCCCTGCTTATAACGAAGTAACTTTTTTTAAACGTTTAACCGAAACGATTATCTTATCTTAGAAAGTGTCAAACATTCTGTCAGTAGGATTGCGTGTTTCACACAAGAATATAAATACGAAGCCTTTTATCACAGAGTTTATTAATTTTGTTCTAAAGTAGTTACTGTTTCTCGTGACAAATTATGTATGATTCCGTTAATTAATGGACTTATCGATTGAACTGTTTTTTAATTAACAAGGTTCATGAAGCAAATACTCATGTTTCTGAAGCTTCAAGGCATTTCCCGTCTTATAAAGAACACGACAACTCATTATGGCATTTAAAACATCCGACCACTGCAAACTATGCTGAGCCAGCTGAATCCAGGCACATTACCATAGCCTACATAGTTCCAGATCTACTTTAATATTAACCGCCTGTACAACTAGGCCTCCAACTGTAGGGTTTATTAATCCAAAGTTCCTTTTTACGTAATTATTTTCATTAACCTGTTACCTTCGCTCTTACATCTAAGTATTCGCCTTAATTCTTTCTTCCGAAATGTCCTCAGTCTCACATTAGGACGGGTACAAAATTAAATACGTATACACAAGAACAGGTGAATTAATAGTTTTATATGTAAGAGATTCTGAACTGAATTATTCATTATATTACTGAAAACTACTTTAATCTAAAGCTTGTTATAAATTAAATTTTGATTTGAAAATGATTGTTTTATGGGTTCTTGCGCTGTGTAGTCAGGTAGAAGTATGGCAATAACTTAGAAGACAGGCATCTTTAAGAGGTGTCTAAATTTTAACTTAATGCATTATTGTTATATTATATATAGCTAGGGAGCCAACACCTAAAATATTTGCTAATTGTACCGCCTATTTTAATATTTAGTGTGATCTCTGTATATTTTATCCATAGATTGTACTTATGGGTCTTTAGAATGAACTGTTATTATTTCCCTATATCTGATATTTGTAATAGAGACGAATTATAGTTTTGTTAAGATAGGAACTAAATTATTGTTTAGATGATCTTCATGCTTCAAAGGGAGAATATGGATTTCTCTCTGACTGAGGTTGGTGGTCATGTCTTCAGTGCAGATACTCAGACTTGTTTAACATCTCTGTATATTTCGTCGTGGTAATGATGATTACCAGCGGTGCGACTATGAAGATGGCTATGTTATGGGTTGCAGTACCGTGTAGTCTGATAGAAGTTTACCAACGTTTCAGAGGTGCTTCTGCCGGAATACAAGACTCATCAGCCCAGAAGACATCTATCTTTATACTAGCCGCCGTGAGAACTTCAAAGCTCACTAATTTGTACTTGTTCCTATCATTCAACCGTTTGAACTCTGCCACAGTCTCGAAGGATTTATTACCTATCTGCATATCATGAGTTTGTCCTTTACTTATTTTGCTCGTATATGAAGGCCTATCGACCTGTTACTGCTGTCATTGACATCAGCCTATTCTCAGTCAGCCACTGTCCTTACATTCCTTTCTCTACAACTGCATTATAAATTCCTTGAAAGGTCTAATCATACAATACAAAATTTATATATGTATATATATGACAAACTTGACCTATACGAGGCTTATATACTAGAGGCCTAAACAGTACTTTGTAGGGACGAAGAAAATCTACTATCATGCGTACTTTTATTGTTTGTACGTCTTGAATATTCTATTAAGACGTAAATATAGCAACAAGGACATTTAAATCTGCGTCATTCTTGTGTTCGTAGATTATAATTTACATTTAAAATATTATGCTCGAGATTTCGCTGTTGGTCTTATATACTTTTTGTATATAACGCTTTTTAATTGAAACATCTTGTTTCACACATACTGCAGATATCAGGTGTCACAGATTACACAATACATATAAATGTTGACATTTAATGTGCGGTATAGGTCTATACTTTGTTTTAACCATGTTTCGAAATAATTAATTTATGTTTAAATCCCGTCATTATAGTTCAGAATCGATACCATTTTATTCCAACCAATTATTACAATGCATGGTTTCACCATGCTAAAACAAAGAAAAAAATTGTCACTAACATTACATGGAAATAGGTTTAATTACACCTGAGTTACAAGTAAAACTTAGGAAAAATTAAAGGCCTACATAAACATACCAAATAATGATGTAATGTTAACCAGTCCAAGAACAAACTGAAATCATCAAAATCTTCGTTGTAAAGCTGACATTGTGTGAACTCATCTTTGAAACGATTAAAGAAGACAACATTTCCTTCTTTTCCTAAAACTTAAAATAAGGCAAGGTTCTTTAGATGCCTCCATTATCCATTAATACGTATTCATTGTAATGTAACTGGTGTAATTGTGAAAAAACGTACAAACTATTTTCGAATTAGACCTACAGGCCTAAATCTAACTCCATGGAGCAGAGTCCTTATTGAGAAGACAATCATTCAGTTAGCCAAGAAATTATTCACCTTTTGTGGAACACGAGAGTTCTTTACTGTGTTCATAACAGCACATCATCGGTCCCCTTTTTAAGCGACATAAATCCATTTCCCACCCTCCCCCCCTAACGCCAGAAATAAAATTAAATATTATCTTCCCAGTCTACCTCCACATCTACCGATTCGTATCTTCCATTCAGGTTTCCAATCAGAATTTTGTATGCATTTCGTATTCCAATGCTACATGCTGCGTGCTACAGGAAGAACCCATATCATCCGTCAAAAGATTTGGAGAAGTGTGCAAATCATGTATATCCTCATTATGCAATTCTGTTCGTCTTCGTCATTTAGTCTCTTTTAGGTTCAAATACTCACCATATTACTCTTCTTCTTATAATTCTCAACAGGAGTTCTCCTCTTAATGTGAGAGACCAAATTCTGTCCCCTCCAGACCGGAAGTTTGAAGGTAGCTAAGAACCACCACCGTATAAAATCAGTAGGCCTATGTTATAAAGGTCAGACCTTAGGAAAGTCTCAGCCTATCTTACTTCAAGTGCTACACTCTACGTGGGGAAGCTATTATGAATTGTACTTTAACAATAAATTATATTTTGTAAGACTTGAGGTTCTCACAGCGGTGAATATGAAGATTTCTGTCTTCTGGGTTATTGCGCTGTGTAGTCTGGTCGATGTTAACCAACGTTTCAGAGGTCATACTGCCTCCGTCATCAGGGCGATTCATCGCCCTGATGACGGAGGCAGTATGACCTCTGAAACGTTGGTTAACATCGACCAGACTACACAGCGCAATAACCCAGAAGACAGAAATCTTCAAATTATATTTTAATAACCGTACTGTTCCGATGATGACTTTTCCGAAATAACCGAATTAGCTCATCTCAACATAATTGCAATTAATTTTAAGTTTGCTTATGATGTTTCTGAACAGACACATGCCTGACTAATAGTATATATGTTGCGGTTGTCAAACGAAATTATAAACAGGCCTACATATTTCTTATGTTCGACGTATTGTGATTTATAGAATACAAACAAAAATTACCTTAAAAATGTTTGAAGGTAATTTATGTTAAAAGATATAATTTTATTAAATGACACTACTGTTCCTCCATTAGATCTCATGTTTGTACTCTTAATGGCAGGAAACACCGACTAAAGAATATGACGTGGTCTCTAGTGGTATAATGTTTACGTGCCAAGTTTGAATGAAAATCAGCCAAAATGACAGGACTAGAAGCATATATGTGATAAGCGAATATCGCAGAATGCGGAAATAGGAAAATCAATTGTACAACAGCTATAATTTCCAACACATGACGTGCTATACTTAAAAAAACTTGACAGAAAATGGTTAAACAGTATAGGTGAAATATAACGATAAGAAAACATGAAATAAGCTGTGTGTGTAATATGAGTAAGTAATTTAATAACAAGCTACTGTGTTTTAGTGAGTGACAACATACCTTAAGCGAAGCCTTTTAGTGATATTTAAAATGTAAATGTAAATATTTGGTGTTTTATTAGTAAATCCGACTTTTAAGATGCAATAGGTAATTTTGTATTAAAATGTGAACATATATTGCAAATAAAAATGTGCATTTTGACAGAAGCAAGTTTCGGAACGTGATAGTAATAATGTAACAACCATTTACTTAATTCTTAATCCTGATGACGGATGCTGTTGAAACATGCTGCTGTGATAATGTGAAAGTTATGCTGACTGACAGAATATGCAGACTTACATATATGTTTATCTAAATATAACGCCATAATTGTGTTTTGTCTTCATAAACTAAGGAGAGTAGAAAGATCTTCTCGTTCCTTCGTGTATCTGTCGTATACAGATTGATTTTCGATAACTTGGTTTGAAAATATGGAATCCGAAATTTACCAACAACCTCCTGCAGATTCTGGGAACAACATCGCGAACTTCTGAGAATACTAAAAACTAATTCTGTTACAGGCCTATTACTGATGGTCTTGAGGCAAATATTTTAAAATTAATTAATATAATCCTATATTTTGATTTGTAATTTAATTAGTTAGCGGTGTAGTTCTACAGATTTGTTTAAATAATCTTGTCTTAAACAGAAATCTTAAATATTATTGTTGTATGCATTAATAAGAATTAATGATATGCCTAATGGCCTACAGTAAGTTATTTATTATATTCAACAATCTGAATTATTTGAAAATGCGTGATTCAAATCACTACGAAAATGTAATTTTTGTGTTCTTCATAATTCCACCAAGTGAGTTATAACTTAATTTCATAACACAGGCTTTCGTGGTTTCTTCAGAATATTAAAATTGATGTTTTTGTAGATATGCAATACGACAATAAACGAACTTGAAATTATGGTAAATATTTTACTAAAATATGATAAAAACCCATTTTCTCTCATCGTCATTCAAACCATGCTTATGTTAAATTCAGCATTTGCAATATTAAAATGATGGCTAAATAAAACGTAATATTATGGATAGTTGGTGAATCTAAATGTAGGTACATGCAAATTTCTAATTTGTAGTTCAGAAATGTTATCCTTGGCACAGTACGAATTATTTGTACGACAATTAGCGGTTAAGACAGCGTATGAAATTAGATTCTGTGTGAAATTTAGCGCTGTAAATGATTATCATTTTTTCCCGTTCTCTGTGATGTGAGAATTTTCTATACTAATTTATGTTTCATGGATGTAATTCTATTTATCAATATTCAAGCAGGCCTGCATTTAAAAGTTGATGTCGGTGACAAACACTTATCTTTAGTTTTTAATTCTAATGAAGGTTCGCTCGCCTGCAAAGTATGTCTTATATTTAACAAAGAATTCTACAAGAACGCTATAACTACATTTCTTTACCGTAGCTTTATTTCCACTAACAAGACACGGTTAACATACTTACCCATGTTGCATGAAATCTCATAAAATATTCATAAAAGTAAACATAATCTTAGGAAATTCAGTGTCATCTCAATCACTTGTAATAAAGAAAGTAATTCTGTCAGTCTATATATTCGCCCACCATCCCGATCGCCTGTTTGTCTCTCTGTCTTTCCTTCTACAAAGTTATGTTTTCTAATAAATAATTTTTTATTGTTGTTTCTTAATTTTCTATCGCATAGAAACTCCATCTTAATGCTTACAGTTTAGTCAATCAGAGCTTTTTTTAGCGCAATGAATCTCTAGTAACACAACACGCAGTTTCTCATTCCGTTGTCAGTTTCATTTAAGCCTAAATAAATTGTTCCTTTAAAGTTATGACCTCTCTTATTCTGCAACAGACAAGCAATTCTAAACAAATAACAGTGTTCTAATTTTAGGTATGTTAACATTAACATGAGAAGTAAACGAGAAGGGAAGTAATCATCGTAATTATTATTACATTTTATCACACGGTTGGGACATTCAGGGGCGTCCACTTCTCTCATCAGTTTTATAAACTTATTCACTGAATAACAACATATTCCTATGTCTCTGGCTCTCAAATTTCATAACGATTTGAATATATATTTCTAATTTCAGATCTCAACAATTAAATATTAATTATTTAAATTTGTTTATTTGCAAAATTTCTATTACTGCCCATATTTATATCACAAGTTATTTGCGGGCTTTCAAAAGAAATTCTTTGAATGCTATTCCTCATTTTACTAATATTTACACATTCGCGTAAATATGAATATTAGTCGAATCCTTTATACCCTGAGGTCCTTGAATGTCACTCCTTGCTACGAAATAAGTTATCTCAAACACTGGGCTTCTTTCATTTCCTGTTTTACTCTAGCCTCCATTATGTTTCCCTGTGGGTACATTCATACAACTCAAGAGAAATCTTGTGAAACCTATGACAGCATAATGGTAGAGGGCATGACCTTTCTAGCTTTCCTAATTCGCATTTAATCATTTGAAAGTCGCACAGCTGCACACTGAAACATGGGATTGTGACAATTTTTGCGTTCCTTTAATTGGTAACATAAAAGTGTAAAAGCATTACTGAAACTTCAACTGCTTTACAAGTTACAGAAAGTTCAGAAAAGGAGCAACTGAATGAAATAACACAAATTGTAGCATGGTGTAATTAATCTAAATATTAACAAGTATATTAATTGTGAAAATAATTCACTTCTCCAAATATTACAAAATGTATTATCAAGAGCACTCGAAATAAGGAATGTTAAATATAAAGCACAGGCTTGTCATCTGTAATTACAGATACTGAGAAACCAGACGGGAGTCAGGCTTGAAGTCCTTATTATTCTAGAGACTCCAGGTTCGACTATCCTTCTATTGGAAGTACTTAATTTCACCGATGATAATCATTTCGCTTCATCTATTTAAGCACATAAAAGAATAAATAGACCAACCAGCATCGTGTAATGTGATTTAAATCGGAACGTAGTTCTCTAAAGATGCCTAGAAATTTATATACTGCCCTAATAGTAACTAGAAGAACAACTGAACATTATGAAGTTATTTTGTTATCTGCAGAAACGGAAAATTCTCTTAATACACAAGAATTTTTATGACGTATTAACTAAGAAACGTAATCATAAACACTGAGGGTCTTCTAGAAATTATTTAATTTGAATAGATATTATTAAATAAATTTTATTACATATAATTATTGTTGTAGCTCGTTGTTTGTTGCCTTTAATTGGCTTAGTGGTTCGCACTTCCTGTTCTCACGTTCGGATCTTATGGACCTGTTAACAATATTTAAATTCAATTTTAAAATTTAATGGCGTCTTTGCTAGGACTTTCCTCATTCATTCCGACGAAATACAAATTCTTTGGGCTTTACCTTGCACATGGTCCCTTCAAATAATACTTTCAGCGTCATTACCATAATTTTTAAATTAGCAACGAATTAATGTTGACCGTGATAAATGCACAGGACGTGTTTTATTTAATGAAGAAATATACCCGACTCACAGAACATATTACCCGAAATTCCAAGTTGGGCATTAACAGCGGTTAGATTACTATCCATGAAGCGCATAAATGCTAATGACTTAGTCACGACGTACAAGTGGTTATGCACTGTAACAGAGGGGTTAACCCTAACTCATAAATTCACCTTCACACTTTTCCATAAAATCAACACCTAACTTCTTTCATTAGAAAAAAGCAGACAGGTACTTTGCACGCACGCATGCCTTAAAGCAGAACTTAACACTTAACATTTAACACATCATATGTGCATATTACCATATCCATATTGAGACATTATCTTTCGTTGTTATGTTCCCATTCAGGTTTTTCCGTCTAGAATCTATTATATACACACAAAAGTTTTCCTCCGGGCGGACATAAATCTCTTCTCTCTGCCTCTCGCACCCCCCTTTCCACGTCCCTACAGCGCAATCCCTTCACCACAGCTTCTTTCACAAACCTGAGCACCAAATAAATGGCGGACATAACCATAAATTACAGCTCGTATGCGTGTGTAATAGTGAACACGACCTACCTCACTGCCACGTGTTGCCAGTAATTTTGTAAACAAACTTTCACCTCATCCACGTGGCCTCGTAGCTTCATAAACAAGCAATTCAGTTAAGTACAATATTAATTGTATTAATTGCCCTGCTTTAAACTATGCGGGCTGCTATTCGTTCGCTAAATATTCTGATTGAGACATGGGATGTTTAATGATGCTGATTCAAATTCTGAGATTAAAACATAGGCCTATAGAAAATGGAAGGTGATTACAATTGGTGGTATTAAAGGAGGCGGTTATCAGACCTTCTGTCCATATTGCTGATGATCGGGTAGGCTTCTACAGAATGGTAATTTTACCACTTTGTAAGATTTCATGTTCTCACATCAACGAATGTGAAGATATTTCCTGGGACGCTGAGCTATATAGTCTGATAGAGTTTTATCGACATTTTGTAAGTTCCTCCATCATCAGGGTGGTCATCTGGAATATCAATAAACTTGTACCAGACTGTACGGCGCAACATTCCAGGAGGGCAGTACTTGCCAATTTTAACATTAGTTTTATGGATATAAAATGTGGAATCATGCTTGATAGAAGAACACAAATGGCAGTTGTCTAAAAACGAATTTCTCATAAAATGTCGATTTGAGGATAAGGAATTGTAATTTATTTGGCATAAAAAGGAAATTTGTAACATAAACTTATCACCGAGTATAATTAGATATTAAATTCTGCGATTTCACCCACGATAGGCTGGGCATTCGGATAACCAATAAATGAAAATCGGAATTTCGTGGGGAATTCTATTGGAAAACATCCACTTGGAAGATAGAAAATCTTGAAGAGGTTAGAATTAGGTAAATGTTAAGAAGTTGCGAGGATTGATGGTACTGTCAGAATCGGTGAGATTTGAGGCTTTCATTCGAAGGATTGTGGGGTGTTGTACCACGTAGTCTGGTAGATATAGACCCCTCTTCTGAAATGTAGGTCAATATCTACTAGACAACACGGTGCAACATTCCAGAAGACGACTTCACAGAACCGTCTCTGATCGTGGACTTTAGTATTAACAATGTTTAGCTTTATGGTTCTGATAGAAGTTTGTTCACAATGATATCCTGGCACAAATACAATGTTCTGTCCGTGCCACGATAATTTTGTGTAATTCTGATATATTCGGAAAAAGAAACTGTTGCTGCGTTCCTAACAAGAACGTAAGTTTAAAGGTTTAATAGCTACGTATCGATCGTATTTGTCAATAATTTCTCACGGTACGAAGCTAAAATTGGAACGTCAAGTCACTCGCTTAAGGGAAATGTCAAGAAATTCAGAAAAGTTGTTTAAGAAAGAATATCAGTTTACGACAGAACGTCACGTGTAATTTTTATACAAAATTATAATTCCTCTTTTGAAATAAGAAACTGGCTTTTTATCGATGTATTCATATATATTCTTACCTACTGACCAGTCAGTTTCAGACGACGTGTTTAAGCCAACAAAACTCAATACTATCCTCGGAAAATGACGTCATTATGTTCGAAGCATACCAGTATAATCTATAGGAATAAATTCACCCCCCATAATGTAACTACATGGACTGTAATATGTGGGTATGATACTTTGTAGTCCTGCAGGTGGTTATAGTTGTCAGAGTCTATTGTGTGAGAAGCAATATCCAGTGACATCAAAATATGAAATCGTTTATCAAAATATCACTTTCTGCATACATTAAAACTGATATTCATAAAGAATTCAGTATACCTGTATGATAATTTATGTTATTTGATGTAACAAAGAGATGAAAACGTAGCCTATGATCATAACACTCCAGAAAGAACTTAAATTAGTTCCAAAATTGAGCGTGATACTGAAGACAATATATTTACCTTTGTAAACATAATCGATGTGAAATACCGGGTATGAAGCTGCGGACTGGAATGAATTGGTTAGGGGTTCGGTCGTAGCGGGATCGGATGAACACAGTAATGAACCGTAATTAGGTGGGGTAGTTTCTAACCAGTTAGGGGACTGTCAGTTCTTAAAGAATGACTGTACTCTAAGGAGTATGTTAAGTATCTGGTAAACTGTCACCTCTGCGGATGGAGATACAAAATTTTGAATTATTTTACTATAGGGATAATACATAACGAGCATTTTGGTGCAAATTTTTGGGACGGGGATTTAATAATATTGCATTTCTGCAAGTGTCTAATTTCTATAACAGGATTCTCCACTGTTCTATGGGCGTGTTGTGTCACCAGATGTCTAGGTCACAACTTTACGAGCTCTGTTATTTTTGCAATGCTAATAGAAGGACATAAGACGATAGACTGGTTACAGGTAATATCTTTTTACCTATCCGTCTCACAGCATTCCATTATTTACTTTATGTAAAATTGTAAGGTGTAACATTAATTCCAGTTAGAAACCACACAATGCGTCCGCTCCGCAACTCAACTAGATTTAGTATCTGCACACAACAACAACTCGTTCGCTCGTTATGCAAAGTTCCATGACGAAGTAAACTCTTCCGCCGTCACTTGGCGATACATAATTAACACCGGAAATATAAAATAATACACACTCGCTAGTGTAATCTTCACCATCCTATCATTGGCCTGAGATTGAGATTACTATCCAGCTTCTATTAAACCGTTTTCTCCCAGAAGCTTCCTCACTGTACTGACTGACTTTATTGAAATAAATTGCATTTTATTATTTATTTTACAGTTTGTATCTCAAACAATTTAATATTTCTTTCACTAATGTGACAAACGTTTTAGCTAGGCTTACCGCTGAAAAGGACGGCCTTAACAAATTAAAAATTAACAAAGTTCTTAATTCTAAAAATATTAAAAATTCCTAATGCTTTTAGCCTAAAATTTGTAGTCTTATAGTCTATAGGAAAAACGTTTAGCAATTAGAAGCCAGTAGTTGTAAAATGTATTCTTCTGTCTTTAATAAACACAGACCTTTTATTTCCTTAAGGTATGTGACTCATATATAGGATTTGATGTTTTCACGGCGGTGAGTCTGAAGATACCTATATTTCAGAGGTCCTTGCTGCCTCCATCATCAGGGTATTGATGGAGGCAGCAAGGATCTCTGAAACGTCGGTAAACGTCTACCAGGCCACACGGCGCAATAACCCAGAAGGAAAACATTAATATCATGTGATTAAAATTTTTTCCATGTTCCTACAAGAACAGTGAACTGGCTACTAATTTAGACCATGCGAATGTGAGTTTATAATAAATTTGCATCAATAGACTTAAAACATTTAAGTTTTCAAAAGAATTGTTCATTGTAATACGTATCCGTGTTTCTGTGTTTGTTCAAATCGTGACCCTTGTTATCCGGGCAGTAATAAACCAGTTGCCGGACATCTGAATCGAAGGAATGCCTATGTTGCTCGTCTGACAAGACGGACGGACGAGTGGAGACTTGGAATTTCCGGAATTGCGTTTTGAATTCTACTGTCCAATTCCTTTAGCACTGCTTGTTCGCCTTACACATCTGCAAAATCCCCAGTTAAATCGTACTTTCTGTGGAAGCACAACTGATTTTAAACCACGAGAATTCAACGTTAACTATGTTTTAAAATTGAAGTTTGGAATGTATATATGGATGAAATTTTATGTTTCAGTTTTTACAAAAATAATAATACATTAGAGAGGGATAGCACAAATTTCATACAAATTTAGGAACCATTTCCAAGAGCTAGGAGCCAAAATGTACATGAGAAGAGAATACTTGTGGCAAGTTTTTTACAAAATAAGGTAGCCATTGTTTTCACAAGTAATTCAAAAGTGTTTCATAACAATATGCGAAGATACAAAACCATGAGAATATCATGAGGAAAATTCTAGGGGTCACTACGACCTGGCGCCTTTGATTAGTGCCGATCTGCCTTAGGGTCTACTCTTTTTATATAAAAGAAGATAGCATAGAAGCCTCTCAAAATCAGTTCGTAATGAAAAGCATGACTAGAAATTTCCAACTGAATAGTGAATAGAGTGTGGACTAAGTATGAGGGCGGATTGATATTTTATAAACAATTCAGGAAATCAACACATGGCATAAAATTTTGGTGTGTTCACTCTCTTATTTTATTAAATCTTTAAATTCGTGAATGCTAACTTCTCATACTGTCCTATAAATAGCACAAAACAAACTTTGCCTACGAGCAAGGACCTCGAATATAAAACCTGAACAATATCAGTCCACCAGATATTCAGTGATGAGGTGACACAGCATAATTTTTTTTATTATCTCGAGAAAAGCAAGAATTAAAAAAAAGTGTTGGTCATAAAATATATACTTATTTTTTGTCCGATAATAAAATGTATTAATAAAGATCCAGAAATTTTCATATCGCTAGACCGTGATTTCTTATCATTCAAGATGTTTCATCACAACGCACAGTTTTAAATATATCTTACTGGTTTAAATAATTGTCATCCTATAAGTCTTATTCTCTCGTTACTGTTGGTAGTTCTGTATGTCTACAATTGCCAACGGTAAAGTAGGCTAATTCTATGCGGTAACTCCACAAGGGAACATTCTGTATACCATTTACATCTGGCAGAATAAGCTGTTGTGCTATCAGAGCTTTATGGACTATTGTTAATATCTGCTGATGTATTGCATTTATTGTTTATTTATCGACGCTTTCAGTATTCCGACAATACAGTGTCGGATGAGAGGATGACAGTGAGTTATGAATTGAAAAGAATGTGAAAGGAAGCGATAGTGTCCTAATTTAAACTACTAACCCGGCATTTGCCTGGAGAACGCCAACAATTCTGGGTTTAATACTTTGCATGTTAAAAGTTGCATATTTTCACAGTTCTATTGATGATACGAGCTCATTAATAATATGCAATAATATCCTAAACCTCCTTAAATAAAAATTTGACTAAATTATTTCATGAATAATTAAGCGACTATCCGGCCATTTAATGATTATCAATATAACCAAATACTAACTTCATAGAGCAAAGTCCTTTCTGAGAAGCTTATCTTTGTTCAATTCTCAAAAAAATCCCCTCATTTTATGACGCCTACAATCTAACACTGGACTCCATTCTGAGCCAAATTACACCTTCACATCCTACTTCTTTAAAATCCATTTTAATATTATCCAATCTAAACATATCTAAGAAGTGACCTTTTCCCTGCAGCATTTCAGACTAAATTCTATTTGTAATTATAAACTTTTATTTCATGTCACAAACCTCACTCATATCATTATATCTAATTTTGTAACAAATATTTTATTTGGTGAAGAACATACTACAAATTACTAATTTCTTGATTATGCCCCCCTCCCCCCGTTGTTACATCAAGTCTATCGGATCGAAATATCTGCCTAGAATTTGTTTCTCAAAATCTCCCAAGCTAAGCTCTTTCTTTAGCGTGAGAGACCAAGTTTCACACCCACGTAGGACAACAGGTAAGGTCTTCTGTGTTGTCACGTCATATAGTCTTCTACGTGGTTACTGAAGATGGCGTGACACGTTTCTCCGAAATGTTAGTAACCACCTACAAGACTACATAGTCATAACTGAGACAATTAACATTGCTGAGTATAAATTTGGTCCATTAAGCTTATTCAAGAGTATGATACCAGTTTATTATTAACATATCTCCTTTATTTTTCATACGTTCCTGTATTACTTAATTTAGTTGTGCTCCTTCTGTAATTGTCTTGCGGCTGTTAAGGCAAGACACAAATAATAATAAAATTAACTGAATTATTATAATTATTATTACATCCTGCCAATGCTCATGTGTTCTCAAGAGTACATTCAAGAGTCGTAACAAAACTCAGAATTAGGCCTACTTTTCTGCACATTCTGCACAAACAAACTAACTAAAATTGTTTTTACACGCCCGATGACTGAAACTTATAATCCTTGTTCGTTTCTAGCGTCTAAATCAGATTAATTAAACTGAATGCTACCAATGTCTAAATGCTTAAGCCTTACACTCGTGTCGAGTCGTAGGAAACTTTTGTGTCAGATCGGTTGTCTATAAACGTATGTTTACAAGGCGGAGAATATTAGATTGTATTTTATATAGGCTAGAGACTTCACCAATTGTTTGATATTTCATGGAGATCATATTGTTTCTCTACATCAGGCATATCTAGCTCTTGGACGGCAAGACCTCTAAAGTTCAATGTGGCCTGACATAGTTCTCCCATTGTACACGACGTGTGGCCTCAAATGTCCTAATTTTAATAACTTTTAAGATTCAAAATTATGAGAAATAGGTATTTGTATACCGCTGTTTTATATTTAAACAAAATAAAGTTCAAATGTGTTTAAATTAAATTAACATTTGGGTGTCTGTGTGGGAAAACAGAGGAATGAAAAGTATAATGATTTAAGCTTAAGTTTGAAATCAGTGAAAGTATGTGGTTATGATTTCCTCCACTCCTGTGATGACCCCCGAAACAGACACCTGTGTTTAAGTAGCCCGGAGTATACACTGAGTTTGGCCTGGCTGCTACAGACATGTGCCATAAGAGAATTTATTTGTACTTTATTTCAATGGTTTTCAAACCCGGTTACACTGAGGCTTGTTCAATGGCACATGAGAACACCAGTTTATAAAAATTATAAACTGAAATTAAGCAATTTCAAAAAAAATTATTAATGGTATTTATGAAGTAGTTTTCTACTCAAATGTACGTTTATAATTAAATTTGGCCTTACCATAAGGAGTTATGTGTATTATAATTATATTTTTGGCTCCTCAAAATAAATTTATTGGTGTCTCAAGAGTCCACGGCTTCCGTTTTTAAAAACGGTACTTTATTCAATATACGGCCCTCGAACATAGCATTTCTAACGTTTTCCAGACAAAACCGAAGAATATATTTTGTCATATGCGCCCACCTATCTCTGTATGCTGAGTGGGGCGTATAAAAAGATGCTCACAGTAATCGCGATAGTTCCACGCTTGTATGGATTTTACCTTAATGATACGACAATAAAATTAAATTTAACTAACAGTCAATGATTTATCTTTCCAGCGAATGGGTCATTCCAGCCGGGCATGGAACCAAAGCGCCAGAGGACAGCATATACCAGGCATCAGATACTGGAACTGGAGAAAGAGTTCCACTACAACAGATACCTGACCAGAAGACGAAGGATCGAGATCGCGCACACCCTGGTTCTGTCCGAACGACAGATTAAAATTTGGTTCCAGAACAGACGTATGAAGTGGAAGAAAGATAACAAGCTACCCAATACGAAGAACGTTCGTAGGAAGACAAACCCAGCTGGAGTCACCACAACCACGACTAAAAACAACTCCAGCAGCACGAAAAGTAACACATCTTCGAGATCGAAAAACAATGGAGATAGCAGGAGACGCGCAAATAATAACAATACAAGCAATCCTAATCCTATTGTTACGAACACTGTAGCTACTGACATAACCAATCATCAGCAACATCACCAATCCCATCACCACCAGCAGCACCATCTGGGAACGCCATCAAGTAATAACGTGACTGATCAGCAACAATCACACGGTTTAGTTACGACAATGCAATCAACAATGCATCTAAGTTCGCCGAGTTTGGTTTTAAGTCAGTTGACTCCTTTAACACCGGCTCAAACATGCGGCCCGGCGCTTCCACCAACCACAATTAAATCTGACTATGGATTAACGGCGCTATAAAAACGATAAATAAACTACGAATCTTTTATAATATGACTCATTCAGTGCATCAAATTAAAACTATGAATTTTCCTTCCAAGAGAAAATTGTTACCAAACTATAGGCGTGGGAAGACGAATATAGTTAAGTGCCAAAAATACTACTAATTACGCTACGTTTATTGTAACTGTGAAGGTAAAGTTGTTTCCATGCTTAAGCGTCAACCGATGGGGACGTAGGAGGAAATGGAGGCAAAGATCCACGCATTGCTAACTTCGGCATTTGGTAGAGGTGAGTGGTCACATCCAGGCTCCAGCAGCTTATACATTTTGGATAAAACGTTTCGTGGGCCTCAGAACCAGTTTGTACGTGGTGGCAATATTAACAATTCCGACTCCTGTTTGGAATAAATTTCTACAGAGCCCGTAGCAGTCATTTTGATAACTGAGCTATCCCGTTGTTCTATAAATGTGAAAACCTGCCTCATATTCCATAGCATTGACTGTTTATTTGAACGTAATTCTGATAGCATGCCATTATCAATCATATATACCTGCCGAAAACCCGACAAGTTTCGAGCTAACGTTTGTTTGAACACTGAAGTTGAAACGAGGTCTTCAAAATGTACATACGTAAGTGAGTAACTTTTTAAATTTTAGATCCTGTTTTAAGTTCTTATAGAGCTACAACAAAGGACTGCCACCTGCTGATAGGCTCTGTGGCCTACGAATGTGAAATTAGTCGAAAATGCATTCGACACTGTGAATAATATTGAATAGAATTTCAGGTTTCACGACGATGAGTCCGAAGATGGTTGTTTTCTGGGTTGTATAGACAATACGGCGCTACAACCTAGGAGAAAGCCATCATTAAAAAATACTGCTTCATTACAGCTATCTATATGATTCAAAATAGCGACACGTGTCAAGTAAATAATTTTATGTGTGGACTCGCGAATTATGACTTCAGCATTATTTACGTTTTTAAAATATGCTCTTCCATTATATAAGTTTCTATTGCGTGTACCAAATTAATTTTATTTGTCAACAAAATATTCAGTTCTTAATGAAATGTGATTTCTTCTGATTGAGTAACGAAGTTTTGGTAAGGAAATGGGCATCGTTTAAATTAAAGGTGCAATTTTTAAATTAATTTTAAGCAGCTTTAATACTGGTACTTAGCTGTGTCGAATTTCCACAATTTACTCTGAATAACGCTTCTTACATGCATTAAAACTAAATTACAGTTTGACGAAACATGTTTTTCCTTTTCATTATATGTACCTTAATTCGATAAACTGGAAGATTTTTATTTATACTAAAACAATTCAGGATATAACCTAATTGTTATTGAAAGCACTCCATACGATACCACTGTACATACTTTAGTAAACTGTTATCATCATGACTCATCAGTTCAGTTCAATCTATTACGTTTTTATGCATCATTATTTGTCGTAACAGTTGATAAAATAAACATGAATCAAACATGCTTTAGGGTTTTGTGTTTTATTAACTGTACAACTACGGAATTAAAACGACTATAGTTTTTGAAATAAAATCGAATTAATCCCAAAATTTAAACCAAATTTTGCTCAAGAATAAAAAAAAAGTACTACTATTATATAAAATATAATTCCACCTCTGTTAGCAGTTACATACATTAAAAAATCCTCTAACACAAAAAATATAATCACAATAAAATATTTTAATATGAATTGATATTATAAGCACCAATTTTCGATTAGCCAACACCCTTCGCCTGATTTAATTGCGTCCGTATTAAGCTGTGAAACAAGTGTGTCACATAACCACTTGTATATAATAAAATTATTAAAGTCTATTTGAAAAAGCTTTAGAGTTTAGAATGTTTAGACACATAAATCAAACATTAATAATACTTAAAAGAAAGTTCCTTGTACCAACATCCATTCATCAATCACCCGTATATGCATAGCTTATATTTATACATACACACATATATGTGTCACCATACATAAACAAAAGTATACAAACTTGCTGGTACCAAAATTCAAAAGAAATGGGAACTCTGGGAGATAAAATTCACATAAAAGGAAATAGCACTACCTATTTAATAACCTCGAGGACATGATACCAATAAGAGTGTGATAGAATTAAAATCAAAGAGCAAAATAAAACGAAGTTTCTTGCATTGACGTGTAAGAAAATATTCTGGACTAAGACATATATATGCAGTTCATATCTAGCTGTTCGTACTTTACTGTTATAAGATTTTATTTTTAATCAGAATTACAAATAGACCTTTTACTTTGTACATGGAATTAAAAAATTAAAGTAAAATACAACAATTTTTGAAGCTTTAGGATCTTTCACACCAAAAATTAAACGCCAAACGCATCTGATGGATAAAATATCAACTACAGTATGTGTAATTTTGCTATTTGAGCTTGTCTATAAACATTAAAAATATATAAAAACTGAAATGGGAAAATAAAAACTTTTCAATGCCTGTTTTTGGCAATGATTTTAAAAAGTTAAGTGCAATTAAAAATTTTAAAATGCCAAGAACGATTAAAAAAGGACACTTTTAAAATGATATAAAAATGTAAACACTGAAAAATGAAGCTCGAAATATTTCTTTTTGTTGTCTGTTAACTTTCTACTTGAAGGAACAAATTTCATGCACTGTGGGCACACAAAATTTAAGTGCAGTTTTAGGTAATTTGGTGGCGAATTATGCACGCTAATTAGCAATTTGCGTATCAAATAAGGATAAAACAGCTTAATCAGTTATAGTAACATAATTACGACATAAAATATGCTGAAAATAATATACCGAGTGATAAAAACAAGTGTCGGCAATGTAAGTGATGCATAAATTATTGAGGAATACTTTCGAGGAAAAACTATATGTAATTTGTGATATTTCAGGGGAAAAAACGTTTTATCGACGTTCGCACTTCATCAGAGATCTGCCTTCTTAAACACAATTACTCTGTTGCACTGAACAATTTATCGTTGACCATATATAGGATTGCAATCAAAATGTGGTTATTGTTACATATGGAAAAATTACATGCCATGTAGAATTTTGGTGCATACACCTTAGTGTAAATTATAAAGTGATATAAATGAAAAAGTCAAAATTAATCAAGGCTCCGTACTGTTTCGTGTAACACAAATAAAATATAATGGATTAGTTGACACCGAAATTGATCTAAAATTAATTTCTTTTGTTTTTATTGGTACTAAAGCGATGTACGAATTTTAGATTTCTTTTATTTGAGCTATCGATAGCTATAGTTAATTTATATAACAAACTGGGCATGTCACAGTGGTATCTAATAATGGAATAAATACGAATATAAATAATTCTGTACTCATATGTGTTGAAATAACGACAACCAACATAATCAAAATAACATCCAAAAATTTGTCAATTATTTCTATCGTAAAACATCGTTGTTTGTTGTTTTGTTGCTGATTGAAATCACTGACTGCTAATTTATCTTTTGCTTGTGTTTTCGCTTTTAAGTGGCGAAATTTAACTGCAAGAATTTGCAAAATAGTCATGAATAATGTGTATCATAATTAAGTCAAATAGTTTTGTGTTATGTTTTCTTTTGTTCCAAAGTGTGTTTATTATTATTATTAATTATTATTAATACATAATGTCCAGTTTATTTTGATCAAACAGTGATGTGCCACATTAGTTTTGTAAGAAATGAGATGCAGCGTACTGAGATTTGCGTTGCCCGAAGTGATCGATAATGTGTATCAAGAAAGGAATAAGAATTCAAATTTTTGAATTTAAAACCTGCTAAATATAATTGGATCGGTTCTAATTATGACAACTGACGATAAAATGTCCCTTTAAGATCATGCATTTCCATTTTTAAGTGACTGTCTTCAAAATAATGACAGAATACAGATACTAATGCTTTGGTTTATGAAATGCAATGATATTGTTTTTAAAAACTGAATTATTTAAAGTTGTTTAGTCAAAGAAACGGAAAAAAGATTAGAGACACGTGCCCTGACACTAGGGTTTGTAAATTCAAGATATTATTGAGTTTTGAATAAAAGATATATTTGTCTTCGAATTTAAGGAGAAATTGGCGCATTCAAAATTTTACATGAAATATTAAGCCAATTTTCTATTTTGTAAATAACGAATTGCAAATTAATTCAAATAATGGTATTCATATTAGGACCGAAACCATGAAGGCAAACATTTTATTGTTTGTATAATCAAGTTCAAAACCAAACTCAGGGTGAATTTTAGTTTTAAAAGACATGAATATTGATGAACTACTGATTATATTACGATGTAAACAAAATGATTTGTCGTGTCTTAAGTTTAAGTCTACTGCAGACAGTTTGAAGGAAAGGAAGGTGATGAAACATGTGTGTGGAATTTGCTCGTGGTATGTTTATTATGATATACAGAGAGTGAGTGTGAATAAATGTCGCATTAATATACATATGGCAGTAAAATAAAGAAATAAATAACTGCTCATGTGAGTCAATTTATTTCCAGTTATACAAGACTGTTTCAACGTGTTACTCATTTAAAGATATTGTAGAAATAATAAACAATTCCTCATCTGTGAGAACAAAATTTTGTCCTGCAACGTTTCTTGAGCTATTTTATTAGCCATGCTCAACCATTTTGTTTCAGAGTGAGTTTTCACTCACTCTTTACCAGCGAGAGTCTAATTTTGATCCCAAACTATGCGTGTGGCGCATTATGAAATCGGAATTTTTTTTTTAATTTGAATAATTCATGCAGGGTTCTAAGTTTTCACGGCGGTGAGTCTGAAGATGGCTATTTTATGGGTTGTTGCGCCATGTAGTCTGGTGGAATTTTATAGACGTTTCAGAGGTCCTTGCTGTCGCCATAATCAGAGCAATGGAGGCAGCAAGGACCTCTGAAACGTCGGTAAACTTCTACCAGACTACACGGTGCAACAACGAAGAAGATAGCTATATTTATCTTTTCCATTTTTGGCAACGTATGAAATTACTTTAGTCTTAATCCTTTATGAGACTTCATGGGCCCCTGGCTTAGAACCGCTGTTCTACTGCATCAGTATTCCACGTTTATTAGAGACAGAAAATTACATAATTTTTTTTAAAACTTGCAATCTGAAAATCGCCGTCTGTTAATTAAGGCTACTAATATATCCATAATATATATGGAGAGTGGTTTGCAGACCAAGTATCTTCCGATTCCTTATTATATATTTTACCTTCATTGCTACATTACATTCGTAATAATTTTGATTGTAATTTAATAATACTGAACGTATGGACGATATTAATTATCATGTGTTTATATCATAGATCGTATATAGTTAATATCAAGGCTAAGGAAGCTATTCGTAAACTCTCTAATTGATAAAAGGCCAATTAGTTTCATACACTTTCAAAATTTTTAGGTGAAAAATGAAACAACATTATACCTAACTTAACGAATAAAACGTTCCTGCCTTCAGTACTTAAATTTGATTTATAAAGCCATATAATAAATCTATATTTGACTTTATTTGTGCTGCAAAGTAATACCAAAAATCATAAGAAATCTGTTGTGAGAACACGAATACAGAGGACTTTGCTTGGATTCAGGATCTCTACACTGTCGACAAAGATGAAATACAACTGCATGAACTAGATGGGTTAGTGAGGTCTGCGTCTTCAAAAGTCTTCTGTTATGTCTTGTGACTTGAGAAGTTGCATTATTAGCTGCCGGGTTTGATGGATCACCAATTCATCATCACCACTTGTCAAACACAATTTACAGCTCCCCAAAGGGAGACAGTTCAAGTCCGAGATACACTCAAACTGAAGAAAGGCAAAGCAACTGGCATCCCTCTGAGAACATGTTCCGCCTTGCTTCACACACTTCACTACTATCCTTTCACTTAAGTGTGATGAGCCGGTAATGTTGAATCCAGACACCGCGCCTACCCTTTCTCCCATAAGACTAAACTGTAAACATTAGAAGAGAATTGGCCAAGTCCTTACTATGCGCAATGAAAATGGGAAAATATAGGGCTGGACTCTCTCAGTTTCTAGTTAATGCCCCAAGGACTGGCATAAAAATTCTTCTTTAGCTTTCATCACAATTCTTTGTGGTAACAAACTGAATTTCAAGGCACATTTACTTGTCAGTCTTGTTGTAGAACATTTATAACTTGTTTTAAGCATACATGCTGTTGCGTGTTGATCGCTAGGTTGACAGTCCGTCTACACAAAATTTTTTATGGTAGTCTCAATGTTTATGAAGAACCACTATATGTTTCGACCCTTATTTTTCATTTTAGATGGTTCTCTCACGTGCTCGAAGCTAATAGATATGATTGCTGAATTATATAAATATTTTAAACAGATACCATTAGCATGGATCTGAGCCAATGCTTTGCAATTGTACGTAATAGGTATGTGACTGAAAGCATATGAAGTTTGGCTTAAGGTAGAAACATTCTTTTTCCTTGGATTTAAAAGCTTCTGCTAAAATGGCAGGGAGATTATAAATTGTATGGCCACTTTGTAAGATGTTGGTTAAAACGATGACTTAAAACTTAGTTGTCTTTCAAAAACGGAATGAAATTATGTCATTTTTAACAGCCTTTACATTTTTACTACTCAAAATAATATATGAAAATGTAAAACTTGAAGCGCATATTTTCACAAACTCTCATCTCAGACATTCGTAAGGCCGCCATTTTGGTGGTTTGAGAGCAAGAAAAAGTACGGATAATATTGCATGACGTGATGTATTTAATGAGTTCCATACAATGGCTGGTTGGTACAATATGCATCAGAGACTATAAGTTCGCAGACAACTTTCAATTTGTTACATTGTTGATCTATGTATTTAATAGATTAGCATAGAAATAAATTAATACATTTTACCTAACACTTAATATTTATGAAATATTTTTAAAATCAAGATTTACTGAAGTAAAAGCTCAGTTCCGTTTATTATTTAAGATGAGGAAAGGGTAAAGTTTTACAAATTCTTGATCCTTTGTAACATCAAAGCATTTTAAAGTTTTTAGTTCGCAGTTTTCCCACAGAAAACAAGGATACCTACACAGATACTGAGACTCATAAACTGACGTTTCGATTGTTACTATTGACTATTGAAAAGCCTTCTTTCTCGGCAACTAAAGGGGACAGTTTACTTAATGCTAATTGCTTGTTCTGCCCACTAATTTTCGGGTCCTTTACATTGTCAACCCCTTGTCAACCCTTTAGGAAATGGATACATTTCTTTGACACTTTTACTTAAAGGCCGCTAATACAGGGATTTTCATGTGGGATTACAGACAACAGCTCCGTGCTTACAACTGAGGCAGTCCATTTTCGCACGTTTCCATGACGACTGAGTTGACTAGCGCACGCTTCAAAGCGCTTTAAAGAGCTCCTACTTATTTTCTCATCATGCGCAAGGCTACGACATGTAGACATTATATAAATAACGTTTTATTCTATTTATTTAACAACGCTTTATACAGTATAGTCTTGGGTTATGTAGCACCTAGACATATTTTAAGGTACGGTAGGTAGTCTATGGAAGAATTTGCATGAAGATACTGATTGTCATAAACACCGCGGTCAGAGAAGCATGTTGTCTGGCCGAGAGTCAAACCGGAAACTTTTGAACACAAAGCAATAGTGTTTACCTCTTAATCCTTTGAAACCGAAGCCCGTGTTTACACTACTTAAATACTTAGTCCTTAAGTCAAAGAAAGCACAATAGGCCTAGTTATGCCTTATAAAATATAATTTAGTTAATGGTATTTTGGTAAATAATAGCTTTTACTCTAAGAATCATGGGAAAGCCATAAATACACTCTTTGATGAAAATGCAAAATTACTAATTGTTAAAGCACGTGGTACACGTAGCTTTAAAGAGTTAACTGCGATGTTCCGTGGCATATAAAACGTACTCAAAATTTGTAATGGAAAATGTTATCGTCTGCACAAAGGTTTTAAATTCTAAATGTTAAAAAATGCATCCTCAAAACTAAAAATCAGGTTCCTTGTCGGTTGTAGAATGAAGACGGCGAAATTTTTCTGCTGAAACAAATTAAAGGTTTGACTGAATATGTGTAGAATTCTTGCGAAATTAAATATTGGAATAATGAGATTTGCTATTTCAAATCATGGCAAAACTTTTTTGAGATTAAAAGGAACATCTCTTAACCTTTTCTAACCTTAAAAGGAAATAAATTATTTTGTTTCTCCCTTAAACAAAGTGAAAAATTGAATGAAGGACAGAGAGGTTATTCTCTCTCCGTTGTCTCGAATGCTTCATTTCCGAAAATATTTTTTGAAATTTACAATATTCTGTGTCGGTGGTTCTACTCTAGAGGCTGACGCGAGAATGCAGTTTTGTCCATATCGGTCGCAAACACACACACACACTCCCACAGAAGTTAAAATCAAGAGTTGGCTATCCATTGTGTATATAAAGGTTCGTCGTAAAAATTACAATGCACTAAAAACATAATTCTTTAACAAATATGAGCAATTTCATATGCTTACAGATACTGTTGTCATTATGGCTGGGTTTTAAATAGAACATTTTGTATTACACCTAGGCCTCATCATCATCAGTCAAGCTTTCAATGTTGAAAGTTGGTGACCCAACACCTGGGCCTACATAATTATAAAATACAGTTCATAGCTAATGTTCAGATAAAAAATAGGCCTACAGAGATGTTGGACATAAATTTGCTTGACAAAGTCTTCTTCAAAGGTTCTGTACTACAAAGTATAGCAATACAAAAATAAAAGAAACTACCTTCAGATTTTATTAAAAAGTTATTTTGTGTTATTTTTTTTATTATTTGATCTAACTTCATAAGTCAAAGTTCTTCCTATGAAGCTTAGTTACTCATTTGTTTAAAAACTCATAGTTTAAGAGATTTAACAAGACTTCCATAATAGAACCCAAATTTAAAAGGAATTTTAAAGATATTATTATGTTATTTTTTAAAAAAAACAAAAGATTTTTGTTCCAAATTATATCAAATGTTGTGATGTCAATAATAAATGATTCTTCATTTTGAAATATTTTGAAGTAGCAGGGAAAATATCAGACACACTAGTGTATGAGATTTCTACAGCCTACCATATTATTTAGCTAGAAATAACAAACATATTGTTTGAGAAAATGGCTGTATTCCGCATTTAATTCCTAATCCGTTCTTCAACTTCTTCGTCAGTGACAGAAAGTCCTTTTAGTTTTCTTAGTAGGCTTATAAGAATACTGTAGCACTTGATGGACTTTAAACCCACTGCTGCTGCTACAAGCAGAGTAGGCCTGTAGTGTTACTTGTATAAGAAACATCTAGGGAAAGCTTTAATACTCTGTAATGCAACACGCGTAGCCAAAATATAACATCGTGCTTTTATAGTGACCGTTCTACTGCGTGACGAAATTCTGTCTAATTTCACTGTGACCTAATGGCCTAAGTGTTTCGACAAATTTGCATAAAATTGTTCGGTTTCCTGTCTAAACTTTTATGAATCTTTGTAAAAAATTCAGTGATATGTTATTTTAAGATGTGATTCTTCAAGGTACAGAATCATTAATCTTGGTAAAAATATTTAACAATGTCTTATGGTTTTTTTATTTTCCCTCAGTCTACGAAACAGGCATTATACACATTTCGCCATTTTAGATTTCGTCATGTGGAGGGTTGGTGTTACAGGGGATGGAAACCCTTAGGGTAAGGAAAGGTCTCGCTTCTAGCCCAAAGGGGGAGGAGAGCTGAAAATCTGTGATGCAGCATATTCATGTGCATGGAGGAAAAGGCTGGACTGTGTGAGGGGTCTAGGGGACGACTGGATATCCTTGTATCAGCGAATGGAATCATGCCTCGCTCTCCCACCGGCGAACCAACACTTCAGCCATGATGCTGCCTTGAATACACCCTGGTCTGAAAACATCTGAACCGTCCACCCTACTGAGATAAAGGAATTTTTCGAAGAGCTGTTTGCGTTGTATTCTTCTTTCCAGTAATTTCTTGAGCTGCTTTTCCCACAAGATGTGCTGTTAAATACAACGTAAGTGAGAAAGATTAATATAAGACTCTGTAACAGACTATTCAGGACACGCAATGTTTACAAATCTAAAATTATTTTATTCTATAAGTTTTATAAAGTGAAGTTCGAATTCTTGCATTCTAGAAGTATTCGTCCGCTACACGCAACCGTCCGGTGCAATTCTAGTTATTAACGGCGTTAGTTGTTCTACGGATGACTTAAATAAAGCAAGTAACTTCTGCCTGCTAAAAACAGATTAACGTCGTGTTGTATTTATACTTCGTTTATTAAGGAATGCCAATTCGTAACATTAGCAGTTCTATTGTTGATAGCGGTATTTGTTTATTGAATTTCTGCTATCTCATCTCTCATCAAACAATGAGCACGAGATGATGACAATCAACAATGAGATATCTCAATAAAAATTTATATGAAGATAAATTGCAGTGCATACAGGTAGTCGAATAATGCTGTTCAATCTCATTAAATTTTATAGCCACATTTCACTTGCTAACATGCTGTCCGAATATGTCTCAATCCGGAATGAAACAATAATTAAATTTCACAGCAGTATCTATAGAATAATTATTATTATTATTATTATTAAACTATTCTCCGACTGACAATCAATTCCTTAGATGATTTTATGGTATTTAATATAAAAGAAATGGCTAATTTTTTGTACAATAGAAGAAAAGTTCTTTTAAAGCCATAGTAAATTATTTTATGCATATATATATATTTAAGGACTATCTAACCGTAAGATGTATTTCATGATCAACAAAACTCTAAATAATTGGATGATTTCTGTTCATTTCATTTCATTGATGTCACAGACCGGGTAAAAAAAATATTTTTTTTAAGTGCATTAGCCTATGCGGCACACAGAAAATATTTATGTAGCTATTACGTATGAAATAGTATAAACTACTAGCTAGACAGATTACATGAGGAATGTATAATGCATAATGCATGCGTGTAATTCCTTGGGTTTTGGGAGCAGAAATGGGCTACAAATGGATTTATCATATAATATTTATACCGTTCATAAACATAGGCCATGATATGAAGTTGTTAGGCAAATATACGAATTAACAGTTCTGGAAAAAATATGAGGTCAGTTATTGATGGAAATTTTCAGAGGCACAAGTCGTGTGATCTTAAAGCTTGCGTGTAGGCCGCTGTTGAAAGAATAATATTAAAGTGACCACGCCATTGCATTCGACAAAATTTCACAGTCTCCGAAGAAACAGAATCGCCTTAAGTTTAGAGAATTATGTTATCAATAAACGGCTTTCTTGATAATATTAGGCTAGTTTGTGGCGCCTACTTCTTTGTGTTAACACAGTGATTTAAGAAATTCGGTGATACGATCTATACTGGTTTATTGCAGACGGTTTTCAGATTCGACTAATTCAAAATTTAATCGAATTGTCCTAGTCTACGTCAGATATTGCCTCACTTTGTGCCTGAGAGCATGTTTCGTAAACCATTACGGAAACGCAGGGATAAAATATACACAAGATAAAGTACACTATATGACACTATTCGCGAGTATTTTGAAAACTTTTAACGAGAAATTGAACTGTTAATGTCTTACCTTGAAAATGTTCTGTAGATATTGCATATCAGGCATTCCGTGGTTCGCAAATTTTGAACATTGAACGCATAATCATACGCTTTACTAACTGAAAGTTTTTAATTACTCATATTAATATACACATATATATGTTCTAGTCAGAATACGCCATACATTTGTATCGCGTGTATACAAACACTGAGCACGTGATGGATAAGTAGTGTCAACAATTATAGTAAAAAGCACGAATACAAATTTTTATAAATAACTATATATAATCGAAGCGGCTGAAACACGAGAATCGATCTTAGGTCAATTTGTTTTCGGAACTTTAGAGCAATAACAGAACCAAGACTATTTGTCAAAATAATTTGCAGTTTAAACTGTAACTATTTAACTAAATCCTTTAAAAGTCTGGAGAAATTATTTCAGGAGTAGGAAGTAAATGTCTGAAACCGCTAAGCAAAATTCTGCTATTGCTC
Source organism: Zootermopsis nevadensis (assembly GCF_000696155.1). The sequence continues at coordinate 218,854 of NW_019059813.1, forward strand.
ACTAACGTGAGCCAGTTCAATTCAATTCACATTAAAACCTGTGTGTGTGTTCCTGAAATACATGTCATCATTGTCTTCAAAGTAGAAAGTATTTAAATTACGAGAAAAATCATAGTAACTTACAGGTTCAAGAAATTTTCTTCCGCTTTGACGGTTTTCTCTAAAATTTAATGGCTTTGTGTAAAAATTCGATTATGGTAAAGTGGAGTTTTGTAGGGGAAAGTGAACATGTAGAAGGATATATTACTATTGGTCTAGTTTGGCAATAGGGCCGTAACTTTAAAGCACGTCAGGATGATATTTTCTGCTATAAATCCATAATACCGCGTGTGTGCTGAATGCATAGCGTTAGTGGTGAGTGACAGTTGCCGTTACCAGTCGACGCATAAAATCGATACCTAAAATGGAGCTTGATTCTCCTCCCAGAGAATATATCGCATTCGTGAAATCCGGCATTAATCTCATCTGGCTCACGTTATGTTATTCCTAGCATGAATATTATATTGAATATCTTCAAAAAGCTTTGTTTACAGTTTTTCAAGTAGGATTAGACTATTTTCATTTCGTTTTGTAAAGTTGAATCATCCTTCTAATTGCAGCGATGGGATAAATGAATCGCATAGCAAGACTGCATTACTAGAGAGAGAGAGACGAACGTCATAGCCAACTGCCAAATGTTTCATAATCACTTGCATAAGCAAAGAGTTTTGTAACAGCAGACCATGAACGAAGACCGAAAAGGATATTCGTTTTACCCTAATTAAATCTGAATATTGTTTTATTTCAACGATAAAGTATCAGTATGTTTAATGAAACCCGGATTTTTAACTGTTGCACAGAATGTGTGAATATATGCTGTTTATTAATTTATTGTCAGATTTTAGAAATAAAACGTGTAAGAAGTCCGTCTTCAGGCTAATTCATTCTTTTGAAATGTTATCTTGCTATGATTTTATTTTAGACTAATTTGTACTAATGCCCAAACACTTAAACAAAGTTATGCCAGAAAGAAAGAGAACGCATTCACTAAATTACAGTGACTCAACGAAGTTAACGTGAGAAAAACTTAGTATCATCATCATTATCATCATAGACCGAATTTCGTAACTAGTACTTATTAAAACATTATCGTATTTTAAGTTGGCAATATATTTGTTGTAAAACTGTTTAAATAACAATGTATTGATTCCATAAGAAGCGGTGAAATTTATGACTAGCTGAATAAGTTTAAATTGTACCACTTACGTATGCAGTTTAAAAGTGGCAGCATGACAGCCACATCCATTAACTGCCTTGTTTTACGAGGTATATTTAAATACGAAATTCATTTTGTAACGCCTAAAAATTACTTACCTCTGACCTTTGGTATTTTACGCATGTTAAGAATTGTACACTTTTCATCCGCTCGCTTGTCGCGAAACAAGACTAGATACACGAGTTTTTTTCTGAGAATTCTAATTATATTATTATTGACGAAAGCTGCATGTAACTCAACATTAAAAAAATTGAATTGTATAATTCAAATAATAAAAACCGCATCAATTTTATTTACTATGTCAAATGTGTATCAATATTACGTTAAGCCTGTATGAGAGACCTAAGTATTATGTTAGAAATTAAATTTTATTTTCGCTATTATGTCGACTTTGTTTATTTTCGGCAGTAAGGAAATGCTTATTTGTTTTATGACTTAAAATTCCTCTTCTTTAGACAGCACAGACTGAGAACGGAATTGAATTATCATTACTTTATGATCAAAACACTATCTCTTTTAAGGTCACTTCCTTAATACGAGAAAATGTCTCAATTGATTATCCAATTTAGTTTACTTTGTTCTAATTTAAATCTGTTTTCGTTTTTCGTACATTTTATTTCATGTTGTGTTTATTAGTGTCTGCCTGCTGTACGCTCTTTGCTGTTGGCAAACACAATAATAAAATAACTGAATTCTTATTATCATCATCATCGTAAAATGATTCTAGATTTCGAATTAATCACAGGAATGTAAATTCGGCAAAGCCTTAAATATGTGTTAAAGAAGAATTCGTAAAGTTCCAAACCAGAAAAATTTTACAGTACTTTATTATCATTTTCTTCCAATAGTGATGGAGATATTAAAATACCACACATTAACGTAGACGTCCTGATAAAGATTTAAACCTGCAACTTTAGATAACATCATTCCACTGTTTTACGTCGACACGTTGGCGTCAAAGTAACTTTGATGGAAAGGGTGTGATAAGACTGACGTCACACATGATATGAAGGCTTCGTTAGTGTTTATCGGGTGACTTTGTACCCCCCTCATTAGTTATTTGTGTTAGTGAAGCTTTGGCCTCTGAAAAGTTGAAATACTTTTGATACCTTGTTCTATAAAACCGCGTCCAATTATTATGAAACATTTTAACAGATGATGGCGATGGTGGGAGGACCGGAACAGACATTACTTTAATCACGCAGACCCTAAGATGAGAAAGGACTGGGCAAAAGAAAAGAATAAATAAAAGCAGGCGAGGGATAAAATGTAAGGAGAATCTGAGATGGATTCTAATTACAGGACTAGGGTACCTGGATGTCATGTCAAGCTGAGGAGACGCTTCAAATTGGAGACTGGACCACGTGAGCGACCCAGCTCCACCTTCAATCTATTGGAAACCGACCTTTTCTACCTGTAGGTTCATCAAACTGTATATTTCGAATTTCAGTGGCTCACTTAAAGCAAAAATGGCTGACACGTACAGAAACAGTTGTTTGTGAGGTTAAGTATTTGAACAGCTCGAATGCTTGACAGTACCAATATGAAGTCAAAACATTTACAAGCTTAACGGATTTCATTCTGATTTAAGGCTTAGCAAACCAAAAGGTTCACCATTGCTAATGACAAATCCCGCCACTGAACACAATCCTGACTTAGTAAATCTATCTCCCATCTTCACTACTTACATTCTTATGATGCATCTTAATGTTAACCTCTCATAGGCTTTTCGACCTTTCAGGCGGATATTTCCCAAGAGGTTGTCCCATTAATATTTCATAGACATTCCTTGCCTCCCCAGTCAAACTGCACGCCTAACCCACTGAAAACTGATTAATTTAATTATTCTGGTAATAGTAGGTAGAATTTGAGTGATAGGATTTGAAGTCATCACAGCGGTGGAAATGAGGGATTTGGTCTTTTGCATTGTGACATCCCGTAGTCTTGTAGGAGAAACGAATCGCCTCGTCAGAATAGGACGCTGGTAACGACGTGCAAGACGACAATATCACAATCCAAAACCCCACAGTTCATAAAATAAATCACTAATTTCGTCATGTTTAATGTCATAAATTACTCCACACTTCTTTGGTATAAACATTTTCCTGACCATTTTTTAAGGACTGCTACAGCTATAGCTTGAGGCAAGATATTTATTTAGAATGATACGGTATCATCTAAATAACAGGGTAATTATTCATTTCGAAAATTTAGGCATAAAAGATTTAAAAATGAAGTCGCCAGTTTAAGATTTGAGACTGTGCATTCTAGAATTGGCGTATGTTTTAATTCCACATACTCTGAAGCGAAAAGGCAGAAATTTAAACTGTTTTGTTCAAATGATAATATGTATCAGGTTCTCCATAAATGTGACCGAAACTGAAACTAAAATATATGATTCTGGGTCTGAGGTATAATGAGACATGACTATACTTCAACGTGGTCTGTTGTTTATTAGAACTGTATCTACCGGTTTAAAAGGGGAGGGGGAAGTTAAAAAAAAGCCACCTGCCACGACATGCGGAGCGATACTTATCGATATTACAATAAACGTCTGTCCATCCGACTCAAACTATCGATAATGCGACGTCTCGTAATATCGGAAACATGTAAGTGACTATGGACCACCCAGCAATTGGCGATACCTACTCGCATTCCAAAAGAAGACCCGTTGTCCTTACCAATTAACTTTTTTTAAGCACACAACAGATCGGGTAAACCTAACCTACAGAACAACTGTATATCAAAGTGCACCCTTCTGAAATTATGACACGTTCCCAAGGTCATAAAATTTGTTCAAAAACTTTAAGGTTACAGAACCTACATATATAATACATTGCACAGAATTTCTTCAAAGAGCTTCTAATCTACTCGCTCAGTTTTCCAAGAAAATTCCATCTATCACAAAACTTATTCTGAATTAGTTCACTTCATACCTTCAACACAAGTTGTTTTTTAATATCCATTTTTATATTACCCTCCTATGCACGCTTTAGTATCCCAAGTGATTACATCCTTTAAGGTCTTTGGCCATATTTCAGTTGATACAATTCCTGAACGTTTTATCCTCTTTGATTTGAATGACCTAATAAAATTTAGCGAAGAATACAAATTATTAATGCTTTTATGTAATTTTCTCTCTTTATTCCAAACGTTCTATTGAGCTCTCCATTTATTACTCTGCCTGCCCTCTGTTTCTGTCGCCCCTTACAGTTGAACACGCCATAAATTCAAAGTCTCTCGTAAGACTTGAGGTTTTCACAGCGGTGAATATGAAGATTTCTGTCTTCTGGGCTGTTGCGCTGTGTAGTCTGGTCGATGTTAACCAACGTTTCAGAGGTCATACTGCCTCCGTCATCAGGGCAATTCAGGAGGCAGTATGACCTCTGAAACGTTGGTTAACATCGACCAGACTACACAGCGCAACAGCCCAGAAGACAGAAATCTTCATATTCACCGCTGTGAAAACCTCAAGTCTTACGAGAGACTTTGAATTTATGGCGTGTTCAACTGTAAGGGGCGACAGAAACAGAGGGCAAGTCTCTCATTTGTATCACCACTTTCAACGTCAGGAGCGCGTACACATTCAGGAAATTTTCAATAGTTCATTGAAATTACCTCTGTACTGTGGCAGAGTAAAGAACTATCAATAATCACATTGAATGACAATAACAGCAATATACTGCTGAAATCTTAATGAAGTTATTGACTGGCTCTTAAATATTTCAAATTAAGTACTGAAGTAAATAACAGATTTCCCCACATAAGTTACAAACTGCGTCGTAAATTAATTACTGTTAAATACAGATAAGTTACACATACTATACACTGGTATAGCAGAATGAAAAAACTTAAAAAAACTAATACCAAATGTCGTCACTTAAAACGGTCGTCAGGAAGTTTCATTCACCTCCCACTCTCACAATTATCTCCCTGTTATAATCCCACCTTCCCTCCATGTTGCAACTGGACGTTTTCTAAAAGGTTTATCTAATAATATAATTTAAGAGATTTATTTTCGAGGATTGCTGTCTTCTGGATTGGTAGCAGCGTTTAAGCCGATAACATTGACCGATATATAAGAGAAGCTTATTGCTTCCATCATCAAGATGATCAATTAAATACTGTATAATTTCCTAATTTGATTATCAGTGAACCAAGATAAAAATATTGTCTTTTTAGTGATTCTGATATCTGGAATGATATAGCCTTTGATAATAATAAAGAAACTAAAACCTGAGCATTATGGAAACATGAATTAATATTACTTATTTAAAAGATAAAAATTAGGAACAAATAATTTATTTACACTTTCACAGGAAATCAGTGCTTCACTAGGTTCGCTATAAAGATGCATATAGGATACTTATATATCTGAGCAACTTAATCGGTAGATTAAGTGGTTTTAGCAATAATGGTTATTGAAATGAGTGTAACATGTGCGCAATTATTCAATTTCACACTTGTGGATATTAGGGTGCGTATCAACTAGATCTGTGAGGGTAATAAACTGTTTTCAACCCCTCTTATATCTTCCCTCCCTTCAAAATCCTTTGCCTCCTATCTACATGTTGGTCTGTCTGCAGTGGCTAATTAAACATACCATCAAAAGCTCATGAGGAGGAGGGAGGTGTAATGAGGTAAGGTAGAACGAGAGAGACAGCGAACAGACCTCATCTGTTCACAGTCGAGTCCCCAAACAGAACTCAAATTAACCATGTCACTCATTGTTCCCAATGTTCTAATCGGTCTCACTGACTGGGGACTTAATTGTCATTGAAATATTGCACATCTACTGAAGTCAAGCCAAGTACAGTGTCCGAGCTTTGTTTACTGACAGAGCTTACGCGTGGCGTGTTCACGTCAAGCGAATACAGCCATGTTTTGTTTACTGTTGCACAGTTACAGGATCTACGCCGAAGGTGGTAGACGAAACACTTATAATGAATTCTAATTAAGAGTACTTCTATTAGGATCTTAAAGGACCTAGTTATGAACTGTACAGTATACACCCTCCGTTATTACCTTCTGTCCATTTCAAGAAGATATCATAAAAAGAAAGTTGTAGTATTGGTTGGTAAAATTTTATTACCAGACGATTTTTACATAATGTTTGCTAATAAAAGATAAATAGGCCTAATTGCACTGAAAATACATCCACACATTAATAGATCAAACAGAAGTGCTTTCATATGTTTAAACTCCAATTTCCCACCATTTTATGAATCGAATTTTATTACTGAACCTAATGCCGTATAAGTATATTCAATCATCATTAGGTCGTCTGACGTTAAATTGTAAAAAAAAAAAAAAGTTTGTGTCAGAATCTTTCTTCGTTTTTATGTGAACGAGAGACTTTTCTCACAGAAGAAAAGAAAATCAACTGACAAGATCCGACTCTGTTGTACACAAGCCGGATACAGTCGCGCGAAATGTTTGCCTGACCTTATTATCTGAATCTCATCTTCTAGTGACACCTGTCGCTCAAGTCAACAAGCTAGCAATAGACATGAAATAGTCTTATTAGCCCTTAATTAAATTCTATAGTTACTCCACCAGCTGTTCCAACGCTTGCCGTCTCTTTGGTCGAAGCTGCTCTTTGTCACGTGACGTCTTGTGGAGAGAAATCACTGGAAAGGAGGAAGTCAGGCGGAGTCCTTGGTAAGCGAATATGTATAAATGAGGAACTAGCACACAGGAAATAATAAATAATTCTACAAATAAAGCGCATATAATACATTTAGGACAATATTAAAACTTATTAGACATAAATTCGAAAATAGAGCGAGAAATTGCACTAGATGATAACATTCAGCTCTTAAAACAATAATGTTTGTATGGATGACACAGAACACCGTAAAGACTAAGTGTTGAAAGATTATATTTCTCACAGTAACTTGTAAATTAACTCAAATGTATTAAAAACTGAAACATTTCATATCTTAGGTGAATGATTTTTTATTAATAGTCTTTACTCCTTGCCGTTAAGTACTACATTAATCTGCTCTTTAGCAATAAAGTTACCAAAATTCATTTTATACATTTATATTTGTTTGCCATACTATTTCGAAGTTAATGCTATAGTTCATTACTCAAAGCAGATCTCTGTAGCAAACTGTTAAAGATTTACAGAACTTCCAATGCGATTTTAAATAAAAAAAACTAATCAATTCATTACAGTACTATATTTAACGTGTTTTCAACTAATAATTATATTATATAATTAAATTAAAATTGCAATAAAACTAACAACAATTATAACATTTTTATGCTATCTTTATAGTAAAACAAGATGCAAGTTTTTCCACTTAGGTCGAATAAATAGAAAGTCATTTATATACTCTGATTGTAAATTATCTACCTGGGGAGAAACGAATTCAAATTTACATCGGAAGAAAATATTACTAACAACGGCCTTCTAATAACAAAAGTAGACAAAACTACTGGACCTCTGAAATGTTAATATGCCTTCTGTGAAGACACTGCAGAGATTTCAATTCCTTACACAGAGTGGAATTCTGATGTCATCACAAGAAGCATTCCTCATTTTCCGGACACGGTGTAGCAACAGCTAGGGCGTTATTCCTGAGTTTCTATTTATCATCATTATAAAAGTGGCTGTCGAGAGCAAGTAATTAGGAGTGATTAAATTCTCACTATAGCCCCAACGAATCGTCCAGAAAGCAGAGGAACCAGATACTCCATAATACTAGAAAGAAAGAGACGTGTCGGACAGACGGGCGGGCAGTGCTTGAAAAGAAGAAGAGTAGAATTGGACGGAGTTGAAGAGCGATAGGAACTTGTACTGTCACTGCAGGCATTTCTCGTTAATCGAAGACAAGCATTGGATGACACACGCTTATCAAAGTCAAATTGAAATACTGTAGAAGGGGGACGGGCTGAATAAACATAATGTGCCCTGAATTATCATCAGTCACGATGCTAATTGTATGCAGCTGCGTGATTTGTATTTCTTAAAGAAAATACATGAGACATTTTTAAAATGAAGCTTTTTTTATGAAATGTAAAAATTAATTTAATTATTCATATTCTACATTCAATAATTCGCCCTTTTAATATCTTCAAAGATTAAAATCAAGTTAATTGTTAATAAAAATATCGTTAAAATACCACGCATTTATGACTATGATGTACTTTGTTTTCTTGAAGGTAAAAACCGCGTTTTGAAATATTCATGTGTCTCCTTTATTATCACTCATAAACGTTCGCAGTGTTTTGTCGTCATAAGTCACTTAATGTATTTTTTCTATGAAATGCTTAACAAGGAACTGGGAAATAAACGCTGAGATATGCGGTCTTGGTGTACTCCGGGGTGGAATTTAGGTAGTTTTTGTCTATTTTGTGTTACTTTGTATCCAAAGACCTACATACAATATAGACCTAATGGCAAAATACATACATGTAACGAAAGAATGCCATTAATGGCTTTATATCGGCCTGAAGAAACTAAGATATTGAACACAGAAATACCTTTTTAATAACAACAATAACATAAGCACATATTTTTAAAGTATGAGCGAGGAAGCAGCACTCTAATCATTTTAATAGCTATCGTAACATTAAACTATCGACAAATTTGAGATACTCAACCACCTGCAACAACAAAAATGTATAATTATAACACATTCCATTAACAAGAACATACGGTACAGACCATCTAGGAGTTGCGGATAGAGAAGACGGACTAAAATACGTACAAACAAACAGTCGTGCACACACAAAAGCAGTCCTCCAGATTTAAGGTTGTGTTTGGGGTAACAGGTCTTCAGCGTAAGAGTTATAGAGGGGCCCAGACTTGGAAGGATTGTTTAGCAGACTCTTGTAAACAAATAATAAACCTCCGGATCCTAAAAACAGCGGGAAAACTTTTTGAATAGCTAACTTAGCTTTCGGCTTCTAAGTAACTGACCAACTTTATAGAATTACTGCAAAATTATAACAAAATCAATTTTCTGTAAACTTTTATGGCAAAACAATCATTAACTTTTAATATGTTAATATAATCGACTTAGCTACTTTTTCGGTAAGGGACTTCGTCTGTTATTTTTCGAGGCAGCTGATGCACAAAATGCAGCAGCGCTCTCATTAGTATTCCCAACGGGTAAAGAGGGGGAACAAGACAAGCCTACCATCTACTCGCCTCGTATCACCCGCAAATTGAAAACAGAATCCCAAGAGGCTTTGCATCAGAAGGTGCACGCGGAGAAATAGAGAGGACGAGAATGAAGAACAGAGAAAGAGGGAACACAACACAAAATATAAAAGGCTGTACTAAGGAAATTGCCTCAGGATATCCTAACATATATATAAAGAGATTGACAGGTAGTAAGGAAGAAAGGAAAAGAAGAATTCTTTGCCACCTACACTAATACCTGGAGATAATCAGACCTTCCCAAGGAGAACTATCCTGTAAGGCAGATGTGTAGACTTTTGACTTTGAATTATCGTTCCTTTGTTATGACAACAGACCCACAAAGATTGTATGTCTAATAACTGAATGTACTAGAGGCTTAACAAATGTGTGATAAAGATCTGTCTTTCTTTCCAGACGTTTCTTACTAAAGAGGGCAAAAGGTAAAATTTACAAAATAATTAATCTGAATTTTACAGTTAGATAGTTCAACATAATTACAGAATATTTAAATTACGACTAAAATAAAGTACCCTTAGCAGCCTACAAAATCCTTCTCTTCAAATTCTTCATACATATTTTCTTTCTGCTAACACTGATTGTAGAAAAATAAAAAATAAATTATATATTTATTTATATATATATATAATTTAACAAGGAATGGAAATCACGTATGTAGAATCGATTAAATTCTATGGATTTAGTTTGTGAACGATGAAATATGCAAGTAAGAATTTATGCAGTAAGATCATAAATGCTGACATTTTTTCAGAAATTCAGTATTGTGTGCTGAATACAGAACATAATCATCGTACAGTCTTATAAAAGATTATTTGTTACTAACTTTAACATTGAAAATCACGAAAATAAAATTTTCTTATAAGAAAATTGAAGGTGATACGGCCACACTAAACGTGTCTCATATTTTTAATCGTGTTAAAAGGTTTTAAACCAAGTCGATATACAGGTAAGACATAAAAATTTTAGTTCTTTATATTGTAAAATTAATGATGGTTTAAAGGCATAACATTTTATATTAAACTGGCTTAAATTGACATCAAATATTACCTAAAAATACACAGAGAGAGAGAGAGAGATAGAGAGATCTCATTGCTTGTCAATTCGAGTTTGGAGGTGGGCAAAGTTTCTTGCATATTCATTCACAGCATGCTGGTATACCGCGTTACAAAACAAATGGGATAAAATAAGATAACATTGAATGCTACGGTTTGTTCATGATACGTAATTCATTATATTCATAATAATTTCCTGTTATAGTTTTTATGTCTGGGTGACTGGATAATTGTGATGTTGTTAGATGATTAATCGATTCTCAAACGGTTTACTCAGAAGCCATTGTGTGGTAACTCAGTTCGGATCTAAATCTCGATAAGTTTAATGCGATACCTACCGAGCTGCGGTTGTTCAGTCGCGTTTTGCAAAGTACACCTAGACTTTTGTATTTTCTAAGAGTAGGTCTATTCTGTAATCGTATGTATTGAAGTTTTATAGGCTGCAGCAATACTCAGCTATGAAACTTTATAATATGACAATCGAAAACTGCGGTGACATTTTAGTAAAATGGAAAGAAAACGATGCGATGAGCCCTGATGATGGAGAGATTTATCACTTGTGAAACGGTCGATATAAACCTTTACCAGACCACACGGGGCAATATTCCAGAAAATATTTATCTTCATAATCTTCACCGCGAGAACCTGATATCTCATCGGAAACTATGAAAAATTTTGATTTTCAAATATTGCTGTACAGCCGTTTATTTTGTTGAGATGAGATATTTTCAAGCACTCAGAATTAGAGAATAAATCTTCTGTGAAATTAATTTTAGGTAAGATCCAAATTCATATTTTAGAAATATAATATTCAATGATGTTAAATGTTTCGAGTGTCAGAACAAATTTCTTCTCTCCATTCTCCCACCAATACATTCCCAGGAACTGAAAATTTAAACACAATTTATTTCTAATTACTATACCTCCATGAGATATCGAATACCAGAACGTTGTTTCATCGAGAAGGGATGGTTAGCAAATGTAACTAAGCCTACTGGCAATAGAAGTTTAAAATTACACAAATAAATACAAACATAACGTTTTTCAAGAATAAAAATGTTTTAAAACAGACAAAAAAATACACCTTTGTTTACGTTGGAATCAATTTCTCTCCTATTACTAATAAAGTATAAATAATTATTCACTAGATATATTTAATAACCGTAACTGCAAAGTTACGAAAAGACAAAGTCGTTCACGTGTATGGTCTGCCATTTAAGAAATATTAAGATATATACCAACTTCATGCACACAGTCCTTCTGAAGCAACAAATAGCCTCTAGCCAAAAAACATTCCGTCTTTCATGTACGGCAAAGTCTGTTACAGTGTTTTAATAGCCCTATCCTGCGCCAGATCAATCCATTCCAAGATCAATTTTAATGTAATCTTCCCAATTGGTCTCTGCCCTTCAGGTTTGCAGGCTAAAATTGTGTACACAAATAACATTTCTCAAATGCGTGCTACATGCTTCACCAATCTAATTCTTAATTTGACTACCCTTAATATTACTTGGTCCCGCGCCGTAGCCGTGCTTCGGACCGGTGATACGGAATGCGCGCTGGTTCGAGTCTCGGGGAAAGAAATTTATCATGAGATATTCGACCCGTGTATGGGACCGGTGCCAACCCAGCATCGTGAGCAAATTGGGGAGCTACAATGAGTAGCTTAATCCGGTCATGAAAACTATCAATGGCTGGGGGTTCGTCGTGCTGACCACACGTCACCCTGTAACTGGTTGGATAATCGTTCACCTCTGCTTAAGCATGTGAATTTGAGGCCAGTAGTCAAGCTAGTCGGCTTAGGCTCTCAGAGGGCTGTTACGCCACGGATTATTATTAATATTACTTGAAGCAAATTTTACGCCGGCCTTTAATACCATATAAACAGTTGCAAAGAAAATAAAATCTCCTTGTGCGTTCTAAACTTTATTTGCCCAAAGTCGACACAAGTCTTCTGCTAAGTAGTTTGTTGCATACAGGCTTCGCCCCTATAGATACAGACGAAATAAGTGAGTAAATGGAGTCTTCCAGAACGTGCGCCTGATGTTACCGAAGTGATTGTTTTCATAGTAACGTACAACAAAAGAGGAAAGATCCAGCAAACGATGAAGAAACAGCCTTGAAATGGCGATTATTCCTAGCACCACACACAGCCTCGTCACACGCATTAACTAAACAACCGGAGAGACGTCGGTCATTCTTTACGAAACGCTTAAATCCCAGCTGATTGATGTGCAATGTCCACTACAACACAGACAGGTTGATTAATTTGATTGCTGGATAATTATTAATTTAGTTAGAAAAATAAAGCAATGTTTTACTTTATTGAAATGAAACTCTGATTTATTTTGCATGATGATTTTAAAATATATGTAGATATTATTAAACAAACACCAACACCACGACAGCCATCACCATGACGCAGAAAATTTATTACACGTCCTACTCATCAAACTGAAAATGAATTTATCACCTCAAAATCATGAGCATTATTTGATCGCATTTAAAGCCACGTAGCCTTCGTGTTGTTTAATAACTAACGGGTGATCAATACGAAAATTAACTTCTATTACCGGCCGTTATATTTCAGTAAAAAGACATTACTGAAATGTAATATTGTTAATAGGATATTATAATGCCAGAGACATACATTATCATATGAATCGATTTTTTATTTTACCAAACTTCTTAACAAGTTTATTAGATATGAAATAAGTGATAACATTTTTAATCTAAATTTAATTTATACCAGTATTCATCAGCGATTAATTGGTGCTTTGATGTTACTTAATTTCCAGATATGCAGGCTTAATTACATGTAAATTGTTTATATCTCTTCGGAATGTCGTGGGGCTTCTCAAATACGAAACATGTTTACCAAGCGCATGCCAACCGTATTCGTGATGAAAGAACAAATAAATTGAAATTTCTCGTTACTTGTTTGCATTGACAAATGTGGAAAATGTTTCCCGAAGCGGGCCTGATGTGTGATTTTACTGCTGATCTAAACAGAATCCCCTACTGTCGCACTGGACACATTGGTGAGGGGAGCAAAATAATCACACAAAGAGGTGCTGATGTGAGTGGATTCTGCGTGGCCCCGGAACGACCAGCGTCCATAAGCGAGGGATTACTCGGACGAATCCTCTCTCTGTCGCGAAGTGATGAAAACTACCCCATTCTCTCGGTCCAAAGCATTTTGCTTTGTTTTATAATTGCAAAATAAATAGTCAACTTGAACTTGGTAGTGGAAGTAATACAAGTTATATCAATTAGTTAAACGTTTATTTTTCAAATTATTTCGCACTAACTTTCTGTTCAATAGAGGAATTATTTGCAGCGTTTATGACAGATTTTTGGATATATTATTTAATTTAAATTGTATTCTATGAGAACTGTACACATTAATTAATAGGCCAGATTTAGTTAAAGAACAACTGTAATACACTGAAAGAACTGAAATAAGGTTTTAAAGGTCATTACGTGCTGTAGGATAATTGACCTTATTGAAAATTGGCAGAGAAGAATTAAACATAAGCCGAGTAAAGCAGCTGAGCATTGAACGAATTGATTGCTTCATTTAAAGAGAGGATAAGCAAGTAATCTGTTACAAGATATTAGTTTCGCAAAATAAAATGAAAGCTCGTCCATACAAAATATGGGAAGATCCTAATATGTACAATTTATAATGATAATCATATTCATAATGATGATGGCGTTGATGAACATATTCATGATAATAATTCAAAACATTAATGAAATTGAGTGGATTTCTTAGTGGTATATACTTATTTTTATTCTTTGTTAGGAAAACAGTCAACGTAAAGGAATACAACCAAGGAAACTATCTTATAACCATGGAATCATGCTGCTTGGTTCAAAGATATATATACAAATTATGTTCATATGCTCTTGCCTTCTAACACCAATACCACAGGGAATCATAATACGCGATTGAGAGGTCATTGAAGAAAAGACGACTTTTCTCATAGATATGTTCTAATATTGTAAAGGATAACAAATATTTTGCGGCAAAGCAGATTGTTATAGCGTGTGAACTTCGTTTAAACGGCATAAAGCAAATGTTCTAGCTACTGTCGATCTCTCGATATTCTGCTAGTCCTAAAATTCAAGATGTTTGAGCTTTACAGTTTCCACATTAATTGAAAATAATTAGTACAGCTGGAAGAATAATTATGTATTACGAGAGTCGTCATCACAATAGATCAGGTACTGGTGTTAGCTCATCTTAACACCACGCCATGCAGGCGTATAGTGAAGTGGAGGTATGGCTACACACATTCTTAATCTTGGCACTAAATCAAAGAGAGTGGTTACCTTTAAATTTATACAGACCTAAGAGATGTGACGTAATAACGGACTACGATAATTAAATTTGTACCCTTATATTTAGAACACTGACATCTTAAAGGTAAGGATGAGACAATAGATGAGGTAACACGCATATCACAAAATAAAATAATTTGATAAATTCAGTAACTATTAAGTGCTGAAGACAAGCTGTTTAATGCAGAAAATTAATTACGTTATGAAGGAAACAAAGAATAATTAATTTTAAAGAAAACACTTCGATTTGGAAAAGGAAGGACAATTCTTATTCCAAGTTACGTAATTTTTATTTTTCTCAAATTAGGTGACTGTAGTTGAAAAATGAAAATTTATAATATCGATTTCGAGGAACAAATTCTATAGGAATTTTTAGTCTGAAGTGCTATGATTTTAATTATTACAAAATGCGTTGCAACCATAATTAAATTCAATTTTATGGTCTTAATTGAAAAGATAATTGCATTAGTAGACCTAGTATCAGTTTGAATTTCTATAAAATATAATTGTTTCAAACATGTAACTGTGAACTTATGAAATCTAATTTACTTTATTACCAATATGTTAATAGTATACTTGGACGTTTACAAATTAGGAATCTCAAAAAGTTCAGAGAAAAATTAACGTTACGATAACCATAAATTTCTGCCGCCTTACCTCCAGCAATGCGACAACAGTAATTCACCTGATTTTTCCGATTCATCATGTACTTTCACCCTAAAATTAACAGTCGTTGCAGAGAATCGTAGACCGTGTAAGGGGTGTATAACTTTAGATATAAGAAACAATTCCTTGCTGTCTATTCAGCTCAATAACAGTACTAAAACACAACAATACCTTACGCACTGCTATTATACAGCTTTTATTTAATGGTGCTCACTGCTTCGTGTTCACGTATGAACGTTAATTTTATGACGGACCACGCCTAATCGTTTCGCCAGTGTCGTTAATATAGCTCGGAACCTTCTACACCATCCCCCACCCTCATAGCTCTGCATAATCGATAACTGATCCAACAGGACCACGTGGCAACATCACAAAGTATTTCCAGATCTAGATCAATGAACAGACCAACCCGACCACACCAGCTTCGTCGATTATGATCGTCTGGTTTGTTGCACCGTGTAGTTTTCTAGGTTGTAGATAGGTTTTGGAAGAATGTATCACCATCATCTTTAGGACTGAAGTAGACATGAAAGCATTTTTCATTGTTTCGATGGAACGCATAGCCTCCGTCTACAGAATTGGAGTGGAAATGAAGATGGAGGCAGTGTGCTTAGGAAATGTTTACAAAACAGAAGATAACAAACGACAGCATCTACTACGTCAGAACATCAAATCTCATAACCCTAGTGCTATTCACATTTATAACCACCTCCTCTTTACAGGTTTCCATTTTACCTACAAGCAAAAATTGTCTTTCCGTGTATATTACAAGAGAGGTATAAATCTGTCAGGAGAAAGAAGCACTCTTCTGTTGTTGACCACTGAATTAAATTGGAAGTTTATATAACATTAATAAAATTTTATTATGAATGCCAAGAATAAAAGCATTAACCAACAACGCACATATTGTACACAATTATTTAATATATACATAGAGAAAATGCGTGCTTTAAAGTCAGATTTCAAAATCGCTACATGCAATAAATCTCCCATGTTCATCGCAGTTCTGTGGTTTAGTTTATCTTGACAGTTAACTTTTTGAAAATCTTTGGTTTAAAATTACAGATCCTTTTGATGTTCAGTACAGGAATTTTGGTCCCAGCAGGCCCACAGATAAGAGAATATGTTTACAGAAATACAATTTCAATATTTATTTTTTTGTAAATTCTGCGTGAGCACTAGGTAGTCTCTTTTAATGACCAAATTTTATATAGTCTTAAATACGGGCATACCTCGCTTTATTGCGCTACGCAGATATTAAATTTTTCACAAATTGAAGGTTTATGGCAACCCTGCGTCGAGCAAGTCTATCGGCGCCATTTTTCCAACAGCATGTGCTCACTTCGTGTCTCTGTGTCACATTTTGGTAATTCTCGCAATGTTCTCGCATTGCTTTTTTAGACATAATGCTATTGCACACTTAATAGACTACAGTATAGTGTAAACATAACTATTATATGCACTGGGAAACCAAAACATCCGTGTGACTCGCTTTATTTTGATATTCACTTTATTGCGGTGGTCTGGAACCGAACCTGCAATATTTCCGAGGTATGCCTGTAATTGAAATTTTAATTAAATTAACTAATCTCATTTTAGAACACTCTCGTTGGTAACTTAAATTTTAAGGAATACAGTGCGTGCTTATGTAATATCAACCCGAAGTACAGTCCTTAGCACTCGTGTTCGATTCCCAGCGTATTCGGTCTGCTATCTTATTTCACAATTTTCTAGTTTTTCCTTGTCCTTCAAGACCAATGCAACAAGAGTACTTTAATAAAGGCTACAACCTTTTACTTCCAGATCCTTTCCAATTCATTATAATTATAATCATTAACGTCACGTCGGCATGCCAATTTCGGGGTTGTTTCGGTTACAGGGATTCATATTATTATTTGTAAAAGGCTGCTTATATTCTGAAAGCGGTCAACCATAAATTAAGTTTACAACATCGTGGATGTTAAACATTTAGAAAGAAGATAAAGAAATTATTTCTAGTAATTTGTAATTTAATAAATGTTCACATACTCCGTAAAATTTAATAATTTACTTCTCATTAAGTGCACAAAATTTCGATAGCTTATGAATAAGTTGCTTAATCTGCAAAAAATCGATATTTTCCGTAAAATGTGACAGTAATTCCTTCGACTTTTCATTTCATATTTACTTACGTAAGACTAAAAGTCATGGAGTCGTATCTACCATGACGTCTCACAGGGGGCCATGCTGTTGCAAGGTTCTCATTGGCTCACAATATGACCGAAACAACCAACACTGATAGCGAGGTAGTCAAGTTTTTGTAAGATATGAAACGTTGCGTTGCAAAGTCTTGCTGTTCCAACTGACGTGCCAGTGGGTGGGCTTCGCCTCCTCACCAGAGTATCACTCGCGATATGCAGCTCCGCAGGATGTCCTCCCAGAAACACACGTTTCCATGGGCCCACGCACACTGTGCGGTGCAGCCCAAACTAACGGCGGTATCAGTGCATCCTGGACAGAACGACACCAACGGAACGTCACAGCAAAGTAAATGTCACTCTTACTTAGTATTTGGGACGTCACAGGTTCAAATCTTGGCCCAGAGTCCGGTTATCGCAACAGATTTGAATTGGTTTTCCTTCGCGAAAGTACCTTCAATTGACCAAGACTGCTTCTTTCCATATATTTTCTGATTCATTATGTATTTAAACATTTTATCATTTGACGCTGTATACGTAATCTGAAGTACTGGAGGCGTTGTCAAGATAAAAAAATAAAATAATATATTGTAATCTACAAAAATGGCGTATAGAAATGTTGGAAGCAAGAATCGAAGTTAAGTAGAGGAAAAACGGTATTTAATGAACCAAAATGCACAGTGCAAAAACTATTTTAGCTCATAAAGCTCCATAATTTTGTGACATATATTAATTATAAGTATATTTAACAAGAACATCAACA
>NW_019059813.1:237743-274805 GCF_000696155.1 Zootermopsis nevadensis
AACCTACAAAACCATGATCTATATCTTGAAATAGTTGTCGCAACAAAAACTGCATTTTCTGTAATTCACAATACTATTTTCAATACTATTGGTGTTGGAAACATTTGCAGACTTTTAAACATTTGAGATAAATACTAAAAATGTATTTTCTCCTTAAAAAGCTAGGTTTAGCATTTGAATTTCGATTTATTCCAAACGTACAATCTAACAAGAAACATTTTTCCTTATAAAATGTAATCGCAGTTCATAAATAATCGTACGAATATCCATACGGGCTCATAGTTGAACGTACATCATACATAGACCTAACATGAACTGCTTACAATTAGGTTTTCTTCGTTCTATTCATGAGGACATTAAACAAAATAAGAAGTAAAATATTATCGTATCTTAGGAAGCCTTCAAATTTAGTCATTAATTTCAACACCATTTTCTACAAGTGTTTTTACCTTATCGTATACTGCGTCACTGTGATATGATTATAAATTACACCAGAAATACAAATGTCGGGAAAGTAACCTGCTGTTTCATGTAAAATACTTGTCTTTTAAAATGACGCAGTAAATCAGGAAATTATTTCGTGCAGTAAGCGACACGATAAACGGGGCACGAATTAATTGAAATATTTCAACCCAGCGAAGATTTCTTTCTAGCTCCTCCACGTTGTTAAAATTTAAAAAAAATTACTTTTCGTCTATACATTGAAAATAACGACGTGCTAAATCCTTTCCCCGATTTAGGGGTCCTTAGCAACTTAACATAGAAGCTGTATGACTTAATATTCGCGGTCTGTCAGTATGTTTAATTTATTCTTCTGTAGACAAAACAGCTTCTTCCTTACTACAAGCAAATATCTAAATTTAAATTAAAGCGTATTTGGACAATGTCATCATCATCATCATCATCAAAGTACTGCATATTGACTAGTTTTCTAATTACAATTAAAATAAAATACACTAGAAGATATGCAACATTTCAATATTTATGGTGAAAAATAATTGATAGGTATTAGGAACAAATTATTAAGAGAATCAATTTAAATATAAAATTTATTAAGAGATTTAGAAGAGGAGTGATTGCATTAGTTTGACCAGTTAAGGAGAATGGATAGAACAATGGCACAGAAAACGCGATTAGAATTACAATTTAAAGTAAAATGTCCCTGGAACGACCCAGAAAAGGATGGTTTAGCCATGTACTTCATACATTAGAAAATGTGTTAATATGTTTGACATTTTTCTCAAAATAAACAGATTTTAAATAGCGTTAACCAACCAATTCGTGTAATGGAGATGTGTTGCGTTCCTTTAAGATAAGAATTGAATATTTAAATATTTTGTTGAAAATTTTCAGGCTTCATGATTACGCGCAGATCAGTGTTCAGATCAATTGTTTTAATACTATTTAGTATAAACTTATAATTAAGCTACTTTATTCACACACAGACTTACATACTGTATATATATACGCATACATACGTGCATACCACAGAAATACCCGGTGGAATTCTTCATTAAAACCCTACACGTATTTTACCATGTCAGGGTTCCTATCTCACTGTAACTGCATGTAACATAATCAATCCTTCTTCCCTACAAAATGGTACGTTCAGCTAATCAAGAAACTCGCAACATTTTATGGGACCCAAAGATTCATTATCCCGTCCAGAGCAGACTGTCATCTGAATATTTTACTCAACCAGGAGAATCCAGTCCTCATTCTCACACATTATTTACATAAGACCCATTTTAATATTACCTTCCTATTTATGATTGCATGCGCTAAGTTGTTTATTCGCTTCAGATCTTCCTAATAAATTCTTTTACACATTCTTACTTCCCTTATTATTGTTATACGCACAGCCCTTCTCATACAATCTTATTTCCGCCCCCCCCCTCCCCAACATCTGGCTAAAAATACAAATTGTAAACCTGCGCATTATGATCTAGTTTTCGGCGTCACACAACTCCGTTCTAGGTCCAAACAGCCTCATCAATATCTCTTCTCAAACACCTTAAATAAGTCATGTTTTTATTTCAAGATAAGAAACCAAATTTTACAACCACACAAAGCGACGGTGAAATTAGACAATAGTATTGCGTGCCGTTCTAGAGTCATTAGAGTTTTAGATAGGAAAAGGGAGGAATGTGTGTGTGTGTATGTGTGTGTGTGTGTGTAATTTCAAGCGATGTGCACCATTTAATATATATTGAAAACTTGCCGAAACATGGGGTAAAGCATTAAAATACATCGGGATATAAAAAGGTCTGAGACGGAAAATGAAATACTCTTATTTTGTGTTACTGTAACAAAGAACTTCAGGCCACAAACAAGCCTAACACTCGTAATAGCACAAGGAATATTGGAAAGATATAAAAATTAAAGAGTAGTGAAGTGTTTGCAAATTATATTTATTTGTAATTGTACTGGCATTATTTGATCATTAATTTTATTTCTCGTTTATGAATATGGAAAAAATTAATTTTTCTATAATACACGAGGGTCTATGATGTAAATTTACGTGAAATTTCCCCCCTGCTGGCCTGAATTAACCTTTCGAAGCCGGAAGAGAGAGAGAAAGAAGGTTAGGTCTTGTGCCCTATGTAGTGTACGATCTGCCAGTCACGAAAACACGGTATGTCCATTCCCATGGAATGAACGATACGGTGTGTTGCCTGCTGTCATCCTGTTATCTAGACACACACAAACTACATGCTCTCTGAAAATGTACTACTAGGCTCCACCTAGATCGTTGGCTGCTGAGTTGTTTCTGTACGCTACTAATCAAATATGAGAAAAAATCACCGTGTTCATGGTAATGTTTCAGCATTACATTTGCCAGTTACGGTACGCAATATAAAGTTCGAGGCGATGAAATTAAGAGGCAGTTTCCGTGTTCTCCTCTGACCTCTCAACGAACGATCATCATTCTTTCTATGAAAAAAAGCGATGATTGCAAACTGCGTTTCACACTGAATACATTTCATTTAATCTGTCGATACGACAAGGTCGAAAGTTGAAGTTTAATAATTAAGACTCCTGCGTCATATTCCGGGATTCCTGAATTCAAATTTTGGTCCAAAGTTTGATTCGTTCGAGGTTTCAACAATTTTCCTTATCCCTCCAGATAAATGCATGTGTTAGCTCCTTAAATCAGGCCACTACAGCCTCTATCCATTTCTAAACTACACAAGTAAGACAGTTGTAAACATTTGCTGGTTAAGTTACTTGATGATAAGAATGTTAACAATTCAATCATTTTCCTGGTATTCAAGTGGATTCGGAAACTCATGAAACCCTTCTCCATGGATGTACGTACCGCCGTTACATTATTGGGCGTGCTGGAATTCAAATTAATCTTAAGAATGCTTACATATTGCCAGTCACTTGATATTCTGTATCGACAGAAAATATGAATAGCACAGGCCACCGATAAGCATGACGAAGTTTACGTAATTTAAATTAGTATTATAGCACTAAATGCTAAATATCTCACACCAATCAAGTAACTTTCATGTCATCACTAATCTTAAACCTTCTACTTATCGGAAATACAACGAAAGATACTGTACATTTTTTGTTAGAGCGGCATCTATAAGCCTAACAGTTAATTACATCATCCATATCTGCCTACTGAATCAGAAGAAAGTAAATTTTCGTTGTCTGTATTATTAAACTTGTTAATGGAAGACTAATGAGGCCATCATACAGCATTTGACCTGTTAGATTTAAACTATCAAATATTAAAGATTTCTGACATCTGGAATCTTGCTCCATGCAGTCTCTTGGATACTGACTGACGTTTCAGTGGTGCATATTAGTTCAAAATTGAAAGAAGTGTAAAACGTAAAGATATTAACTGACCAGCTTTAAGAGTTTTATTAAATCAAATATTGAAGAATTTTAACTTCGGATTTTAGTTTGTAACAGCCATCTGTACATATTTATTTATGGATTAATGAGTCAGCCATCTATAAAGATACCATCAAGAATGAAGATGATTTATTATCTTTGCAATAAAGCGTATCCAACTGTTGGTGAATATTTCGGGCCAATATAGTAACGTGTTCACGCCACCATAAGGCGTCGGAAAGTTTTACCCATGAAGTTTAAACAAAAAAGATTCATTATCTTTTAAACCCAGAATCTAATACCGTTTTCTCAAAGACGTTATGAAAACAGAAGTCTTCTTATTGTGGAAACATGGTAATAACTTAATTTTCATCCTTGTAATATCGTTTCAATATGGATGGTGCACACATCACCACAGCAAGCTAAACACGGCCTGATCTCATTTCAACCTTCGTTTCCCCCATGAACATCGTCCTATGCCTCCTCCGTTACATTATTCATGTTTAATACGGCCGTGAGTCTTCCCCTCTACAGACATCTTAGGAAGCGTTCTGGAGTCGCTGCTACGTTTTCAGAGAGCGCGGTCGCTCAGTTTCGTGACTGGAAGAAAACCACATCTACTGGAAGGAAGAACTGGAAAATGAAAGAGGAAAAAATAAAGAGAAGAAAGTAAATGATAAAACAAAAAATAAATAAAATAACGAAAATTATACCAAACAAAGAAACAATAGACTTATAATTACTATGATATTTAAGTAAGTGTTTGAAGCAGGCATTACAATAATTTACTATATTCGAGCACCTACTTCATTGGGTATCACTTAGGATTGAAGAGATACCGTCAAAATGACAAGCAACAACAACTTTTACTTCTACACGGTGAAATTCGGTTCCAAAGAATAATGCATAAAACCCAATTGTTTGATTTAATTTATTTCTCAGAAGTAGTCTGACGGTATGGAGGCCTATATTGATTTGTCAATGACAGTGGACATTTCAAATTACGTTCTACCATTTAAATGTTCCTGACAGTACTGTATATAGCGAAGAAATGATATTCGGTTCTCTCTCAAAACACCCAACTCTTACTTAATTCATGCCTAGTTTTAATGGTAAGTCTCACTCTGGACTGCATTTTTCAGTCTTAAGGAAGTTGCTTTTCCTTATTTTCTGAATGATAGTTTTGCTAGATGGGCCCCAGCCTCGACAACATTCGTACTTCCTGAAGATTCACCCTGAAGACTTTATCTGCAATGTTTGCTGAAACGGGCAACATTTGGCCCCGCTTACCCCGAAAGCCAGCTCCAGACGCAAACATCTGCGGGCAAAAATTCCGGCGACGCTGATTTTTCTTTTTTTCTCAAATTACTTTTTTTAAAACAAGTCACATGCTCCCCTCCCTTTAAAAAACACGAAGACTGACAGCTATCGACGCCTACAGAGCGGATTAGTCTCACGTGTCACGAGTGTGCTACAAATTCGTTATCCTTGTTACAGCAAACCGCGTCAAAGAGTTGAAATATTGTGGTCCAGTAAATTTGGAATCGACAGGTGGGTTAACTTTCTCTCAAAAAATGACGATATTGTGACATTAATTTTACTAGAAATTGCCATATATTTTAATGTTATTAACATCATACAATAACTCTACTAATAATTATCTATACATATACGTATTAGCCTCTTGTAATCAGTCTACAGTACTCTTATTTCTCCTCGCTAACCACACGTTTTTTTTTCCTGAACTGAACATGACACTCTTCAGAATTTGGTGCACTCGCCAGAGGAAGCTTTCGGTAGCTTACCGGTAGCAAAAGCCTGACTGACGCCCATCGATTTAGCTCTCACCACGTGACGAACGGTGTTTGGCGTTACATCGCTTTTCATCTTTGCATCAGCAAAGCATCGTGGTGTACAACGATTAACATACAAACATAAGAAAAACTTTAGAACGCAGCCATGTACAATTTCGTCTCCTCTCCGTCTCATTTCTCCCTGTTCATCTTACAGTCTCTTTCTCTCATCATTTCTGCCAACAAGCCTGTGCTTCCTTCTCGTAATATTCAGGAAATTGAAGCGGATAGATCTCATGTACTTGATTTCCATGGGGAGGAGTGTGGGAGTATCGCGGACAGTGGAAGGACGCGGAACGTACGAATAAGAGCTCGATGGCCTCACAAAATAACGGGCGGAGAACGGAACTACACCGCACTTCACGACGCAACTAAAACGTCAAAAGAGCTCGCCAAAAATGTATTTCTTTCTCTTATAAATACCTATATTCAATAACTCCATGAAGATGAGTCCCTCACCAGAAGCTAAACGTTGCTCAGTTAGTCAACAAATACCCCGCCATTTACGGGACAACAAGATTCTTTACATATTAAAAAGTGTCAACTAGCGGTTATGACCTGAAACACGTGAATCAGTTCATATCCACCCATCCTTCTGTTTGAACCGGTTTTAATATTACCCTCCCATTTACGCCTAGGACTTCCAACTAGTTAACTCCCTCCATGTATTATAACAAACACTTTGTATGCATTTCTAATCACACTGGCCTGTAATAAAATGTCTAATATCCGTCTAGCCGAAAACTGGAAGCTGCAGTCTCGGATACGCAAAGAATTCCTATTCCCTACTGACCCAAAAGGCGACACTGCTTAGAACCTATGTGTATATTACGCAGAAAACCTCAACGGATGAGGCAACTTGTGAGTCAAGGACACAGTTTGAATGGTAAACGAAAATGCTTCTCACAAAAATAGTGTCGGCTGTACTGGACTGGCTCAAATGGGGTCCAATAATGGGCTCTTGTGAACATGATCCATAAGAGTATACATAGGCCTACAGCATATACACATACCACAAACCTTCATTTATTTTCTCGAGGTTTTAAAAGCGTACAGCTGTACCTCCAATCCTTTACACATCTACATGGACTGGTGTTTAAACACAAAGACAACTTTTCCCTCCTCAGACAGTATTTGTTGAAGTCTGACCAATAAATAAGTTTACTAACGCCCGATGTACTAAAATGTTGGATCTCAGGCACCATTCTGCTATGTGGCGTAATATTTTCAGAGTTTAAAATTAGCTAACGATGCATGATTCTATGCTCGCAGTGTTGCATCGGGCCTTAGCTTGGGCACTCGTGTCCTGACCTTGAACTCGATTAGCTTCTACCTACGAATGCTAGACGTCTAGCTCACAATGTACTGCCACGTTGATCACTTGGAATTAAAACAACCTTGAGGACACAGTGAGACGCAGTGCCCTCTCAGCGTTGAATATTTACATGAGATGTGAAGTTCTCGTGGAGACGAGTATGAAGATGGCTGTCTTCTGGGTTTGAACACCATACAGCCTGGTAGATGCCTACATAGGAAATACTCTGAGACGTCGTCCAACATCTAACAACAGCGCCAAACTCAGATAACAGCCATTTGAATTATTCACACCAAACCCGCAATGTATTCATCTAGATGATGACACTCGCTTCACCTTCATACCGAATCCTTTCGGCGTCGGCGACGAGGAAAGATCACGACACTCGGCGTCGGGTTTAAATCGCTGTATTGTGTGGCGTATGTGATTGAAATCTCGTCGCCCAGTCCGTGGACAATCGCTTTATTGAGTGAGCTGCAGTGTATTACACAAAACGTTGTCAGCTATTTTTTTCTGATTCTGAAGTCAAGTACTTTAAATGAGTTAGTAATGAAAGTACAGAGACTGGATAACTACAACAACAGAAGAAGTATATTTTTGCAACAGTATCTGAAGGTTTGTCCTGTGTGTGTGTAGTAAGAAATGAGCACTGGACCTTCCTTGCATCGTGTGTAATGGTTTTGAACTATTGACTAGAATGCGTTGTTTTGAAATAAAAATGTTGGCATCTAATTACCGATATCTGAGAAAATATGGGCAACCGGTTTTCGATTTGGAAATATTTGTACTCTTAAAACGAAATTCCGCAAATGTGTCATAACATACAGACATAAATGATTTTAAACGGTATCTTTCGACTTTCACTTCGATCGAAAAATAATTTTGTAAAACCTCTGCACATCATACATTTTACACTGCTTTTAAATTCAAGGGATATAATAGATCTACCCATTAAAGCTCTCGATTTTACGGTTACTAACACAAGAGTGGAAATTGTTACTGCAGTTTGGACATCCCATTGAAAACTTACGTCAATAGTTTATAAAATTTCAAAAAATATCAACGGAATATTGCGATTTTGAATCCAGATTCATATTATTTTTCTTGTAAGTACGAATAAGTAAACACCATTGAATTTGGAAGTAGGTCACAGAAACGTTTACGGAATGCTGAATGTTAGTTTCTACAGAAAAGAAGTTACTACAATAGGTATAATCACAGCCGTTAAACTGCACAAGCAGAAGGTTGCAGAAAGCTGTATGGACGGACAGGGGAATGGGGAAACCTGTACAAAAAAATGTACTACTAGAGCGGTAGGATCTAAGTAGTAGAAAGAAATCATCTGTTTCTTCTACAATGGAAGGCTCATGAGTAGGTCGTAAGGGGACAGTGAACGAAACCCGGACAAATTCATTAATCACTCTCCTCATGCACACAGAACGCCAGGCAAGAAGAACAGAAAGACATGTAGAAAAGAAGAAGAGGTTGGTTCTGCTGGCTCTTAGACACGTCAAGAAGAAAAAGAGACGAAATGAGATGAACGGAAAATAAAAAAGAAAGGAAGGGGAATGGAAAAAGGACAAATATGACTGCCAGAAAGAGCGAAGAGAGTATTTTTCGTAAGATACGTATCCACATGCCATTAAAAACTGTACCTATATTTTAAAGACACATCCAGTCAGTAAAATTCCTTCCGTTAAACCAATTTTTAAGCGGTCATCCGGCGTGATTTTCTTAAAAGGTTTCCTATTTATTTTAGTTGACCGTACATGTTGCGCGTAACTCAACAACAAAGAACATTCAGCTACAGAAATTGGTATTAGTATTTATAAAATTAATTTAATTCACAGATGCATACACCTGGTCAGTACCTATGACGGCCAAATTCTAACGTACAGATAATTTCTTGGTTTGATAAGACTACGTGATTTAAATATTTTTCGTTCTGTGGAAATATAGCTGTAAAAAGAGGCCTGTAAATCCCTGTATATGCCAATTAATCAACTTGTCACATTCTGACACTGCTGTGCAGTTTCTTTCGGATTACCCCTGTCTCAGCTGTAATGTAAGCCGTACGAATTCTGCTTGGTATCAGATCTCTCCAATCTCATCAGGTAGTCGAAAATAACCAATACTTTTTACGATATTCTGTACATAGGTGTCACTCAGCAATATCTCAACTAGAAAGGTGCAAATTTCTTTCTCTTAGAAGGCAATACCTGCTGATTATGAATTATACTATTATCTGTAATGGGTCAGTTCCAAGCAGTTTCATTCTTTCATTTTTAAGAACAGACAAGCAATGTTAATGATGGTGGTGGTGATGTTGAAGATGAAAAAGGTAAATGTAGTTAGAATGTTACAAATTTTGAGGACTATGCTCGTTGGTAATGAGTAATATATATGTGTGTGGGTGGCTTATAAAGGGCACCTACTACAGTTAGGACAGTGAAATCCAGGGACTGCTACGCGCAGTTATAGAACTACTCTAAGCCACAATATGACCTCTCGTTAATACATGAATATCACACCAAATCAACGGAATGCTTACGTAACTTAGTATTCATTATTTACAATTTATTTAACGACGCTTTCTAGGTAACGCGCACTATATAACGTCGAAACTAAACCTGGTACTCGGCTGTATATAAATGTAATATTTTTCATGTTACGATCCATTGAGTGTATCTGAGAACACAGAACTAAAAATAATATTAGGACTTAGGAGCGAGAAGTGACAAGAAATGGGGAAAAAATTCACAATTTATATTCATCTGGTATTAACAGGTTGTTGAAATGGAGAAGGATGAAATAAGTGACAGAGTAGCGGACATAAAAAAAATGGAGAATATAAGAAATAATTAGACCGTAAACATGAGGGGAAGACAGTACTTGGGAGACCTAAATGTAATCAGAAGTAAACTGCTCTCAGAGATGGGTTTGTATGTTGTGGCCATGTGGATTGGATTCATGTGAATCAGAGCTAGAACCATCGATAGGTTCCTGTGATTACTGTGTGTTCCAGAAAGGACAAAGAATATCTTGGACAACTGAGCGGTTATCTTCTTCTGAAAAGGTATCTGCTCCATGAAATTAACCTATTTTACTATATGCAGGTACCACGCAGATTCTTTCTCAGGTTGCGAACGGAAGAGGTTTGGAGACCTCCGGTTTGAAGATTGAGTGTAAAATAATAAATAGCCCATAGGCATGAATGTTACAGGTTACCATAGACAGCATCGAAACAGGACAGTCTTCAGGGTGACGCAATATACTGAAAATAAACACGAGTTTTGGTATGATGACGTTAGTAAGCGGTAATATTTAGCCTTATTCTGAGGTGTGAGGTTCTTACTGCGGTAATAATGGCTACTATGGTTTTGTGGATTGTGACGTAGTGTAGTTATGTAGGTGGTTAACAATTCATAACCCGTATCCTATTCGCGACGTACCTTCCAGTGACAGAATCAGGATTGTGTTCGACCTCATGTTTCTTCTTTCCGTTCCTCGAAATCATTCATGACAGTAAATTAGTACATGCTCCTAGCACACGATTATACAATGTCTTCACTAAATAAATTGAATGCAACCGTCACTTCCTGGATCCCGGTAGGAGATGGTATGAAGATGTTAAATTAATTTTGTTGTTTTTCATAGAAAGATTCTTGACTCGTATCGGGAAAACCTTGCAGCGCTTGGCGGCAAACTATGCATTTTAACCTGGGAGCTGGTAAATTACAGTTGCGTTCAAATTTATCAGTAAACGAACTGTATAACTGTAGTTACACCAGAGTTCAGGGTTTGTGAACAAAATGGCTATGAGTTTCGTTCACCTATTGAAACAATTCTGCAAGGAAAATTCCTTATACTGAAATAAATGAAACCACCAAAGCCTTCGAAAAGTTATTTTTAATATTAGTAGTAATAGGCGTTTGTAACTGTTCACCGCTAAACACCTCTTCTGCCGGGCATGTATGTAATATAGTTATGTTCTTCTACTAGTCTTGGCTTGTGAAACGCCGACTTTTACAACTATCTTAGTCCAGTCATATATTCTTTTTGACCACGGATAATGGTCCATTTGCACTCCATATCTATACCATTTCAACCGCTTCAATTCTGATCTCTATTATTATTTCGTTACCAAAATTTTTCCTTCTTATTTTATAATTTCATATTCTGCCCATTCGCCATAATTTTGAACTTTTCAGATAATCTATTTCCATTGCAAATAGTTTATTTTTTCGTCCTCTCACACTGTCCAGACCTCTCGTCAATAACAAGGACTGTCTCCTTCATTCCCATTTCAATGCGTTTTCTTCTTGTTGGAAGTATGTGGAAGGTCAACTCTCTGAAACTATAAATTTCAACCTAGCAAGCTGTCTGTTCTGTCGGAAAAGACAGTTTTACAATCAAACACCTCGCAGAGGAAGGAGGTACGAAAGGGTAACATAATACTGCCATTTCCCAGTTCAGCACATTCCACCCCTCTCCTCACCACCCCCTTGTCAATTGTTCGGTTAGTGGGTCATAAATATGTCCACCTTGCAGAATAATGTTCAGTGATGATGAGCGTTGTGAATTTCAAAGTGAGACACGCTGAATGTAGGTCACAAATTTTTTGAATTTTCAACTAACGATAGAAGTTATAACCATGAGCATTATCCTCATTCGTGTTGTGAAATTATGAATTATTAAAAAAAAGCGGTTACATGCCATTTTGTTAAAGTCTCAAAATGTGTGAGGCAGCATGTTTAGTGCTCAGGCCGGGTTAATTATCAGCAGCGTTTGAATAATGAAGTCACGTTAATATCGGTGTATTTCTTTGAAAGAAGTTTGATGAACTTTGATAGAAGGAAATTTTAACTTCTACCCAAACTTATATTTCTAATTGTATGTATGCTATATGCCGATATATGTGTCGTCATTTTTAACGCAAGAAATTTTAGAATAGTTATTATATAGCCTACGGACACAGATTGTTTATAATATAATTCCGGTATTTAAATTTAAATATTTATTAAATAGATTCCTGGTGCTGGTTGTGACTTACAAACAATACTGTATACCTAAATTTATTAATTATGGTGCCTTTGTTTGATACGAGTTTAGTTTGTGTCTCGGTATACATTTTATCTGTAGATTAATTTAGCTGCTCTCATGCGGGCTGCAATGTAACCTCGGTTACATCATCTATAGTTGCAACAGCAGCTTCCAACAACTTTCTTTTAAGGTGTTGTTTTGTGACATCACTTTGGAGGAACACATTTTGCCTTTACATAATTCCAAAATGTGAGTCTAATATGTTAAGATCTGCTAACAGAGAGGACCATAAGTGGGTCCTCACGCATCATTTATTCAGAAACGTTCTATATTTCAAGGATTGTACATAGTCGATGCTATCGAAACTATAACTATAGTCTAACCATCGATGGCCTAGAACACAGGAGAGAATATATAGTGTTCACTTTGTATTGCTCAAGTCCCTATGACGTAGGCGGCCTTGTTGGCAAATGATGTAATACAACCCCTATTCCTGAGTTTATAACAATGATCTTTAATACAAAAATATTTCTCACATGTCTTTATAGCTTTCCGCTGTCCGTAGTATCGTTATTGATTTATTTGTGTTGTAACCATTTAATAATTACCAGCGTTCTAAAGCGTTATTAGTAAACTTTAAAACAAATCAAAACAAACACTTTTTTAGTGCTAGTAGTGCAGCAAGTGACTTTTCAGGCCTCATACGTGACAAGGACTTCTTTACTCTAGCGTAAAGTACATACAGCAGTGCTGTGTATTGTGCCATGCTACAAAATGGCGCTTTCCAGTAGGGCAAAGAATGTACCAACGTCATCCTACAATTAGTAGGATGGATATCTCACATTTAAGCAAAACTAAACTGCAATATTCATTGCCAAGTTCCTGCAGATACTTCTTGGAAAAAGAGAAGTTGCCAGCCAAAGCATCGGCCCCTCCGTGTCTAAAGTCAAATAATGAGCACTCCTGTCTACTCTAGAAGAACTTGCGTTATTGTAACAGATAAGAAAGCCAGTAAAAAGGAGAGTTATATCAACAAAGGGGGGACTCAAGATTAAAAACTGTCACACCAATAGCGAACGAAGAAGATAAGCCTGTGACAAGAAGAGGGTGGAACGAAGGCATAGATGGACGTGGCGAGGTATAATGGAGATAATGAGAAAGTATACGTGAATAAGGCTGTAGGGATAATGAACCACGGCGCACCGCTAGCATACGTAAAGGAAGGGTGTTTAAGACACCATAGGTAGACAATCACGTGCAAAGGAGTTGTTGTAAACTGCTTAGAGCAACGGATTGCCTCAAAAGAGGTAGCTATTTAAAACTACCAGTGGCGTACGAAAAGGAAGCAGCTGGCTTAGTAACTGCAGAGCTGTAAGACAGGAGCTCCTGTCTTACTCTTAGGAGGCGCGAATCAGCGAAGGAGTACAAACATGGCGCTTAAGATTCAATTCTAAAATATTTCATCAAACTTTAAACACTCGATGATGATTTACTCTGGCGTCGTGTGGACTGGTCGGTAGATGCCGATGTTTCTAGGAGCTGAAATGACAATGCTGGAAATAACAGGGTTCATATAGGATGGCAAGAGGGGAGGTCTGAACGAATGGGCCAGTCAAGATGGAAAGTACTCTGTCTATAGTTCTATCCAACTTTTGGAAATCTCCAACGTGTTTTCGTTGTCATTTATTTAGGATATATTTCCACTTCAGATAAATATTTTAAATTATGTTAAACAGATACTTGAGGCCAAAAAATGCATTGTCAAACAAACCACCGAAAAGAATGTTGTTTGTAATTCCGAAAAGTACAAAACTAAGTAGGCTTATAGGCTTATGTATAGGCTACGCAAATAATAATAAAACTCACTTAAATTTAACTCCTTCGGTAAGAAGAAAAGAAAAATTCAAAGTTGGGGTGACAATAATTTGGTGTGTTCCATTTGTGTATTGTTTTCAAAACATATATTTGTTGTCTGGTTATTAAAGCAAATTAATTTCAAACACGGTAAGATTTACACAATATAAGTGCCGTAAACTTGTCAAAGGGCTCACAACGAAGACCTCCTTTGATAAATGTTCACCTTAAAATAAATTAAACTAAATTAGACTTACACATAATAGTTTTTACTTTAAAAGCTGTGTTTTGTCTGTCTTCATTAAAATCTGTATAAGGATTCACAAGGATATACATAGTTCATTGAGTACTCCAGTCGACTATCAATTAAAAGTAATTAAAGTTCATGAAATTTAACATGGTAATAATCGTATTAGTAACATAAGTCCCATAGGCTGTTTAAAGCTTTATCAGTGTCTGTCTTCAAGACTGGAAAGGTTTAATAGCATACATAGGACATTCATTTAGGTCTTTAAGTAAAATGTTCGTAAAAGTGAATTATGCTAATATAAAGAAAGGCTTGTTGACAAAGTTAGTATAATCTTGTCATACCCAGTTTTAATAAAAGTGATCCAGCAGTTAGATCTCCATTAACTACCAGACGGATGACCCGGCGTTTTCAGAAATTCGTTTTTTAAGTTAGCTTAGAAATAAATCTGAATTAATTTTTTATAATGGACATTTATTAGAACAGGTGATATAGACCTATGGTTTTATATTATATCATATTACAGTATTAAATACAGCTACTATAGTTTCGAACTCAAATTGCCGTTCTAAATGTTTAACAAGTGCAAATATTTGGCAGATAGAATTGGGCGATTCTTATAACGCTGCACCCACAGAGTTGAAGAACAGTTTTGCATATGTTAAATAAGCAGTGGCAGACCGCCAAAAAGGAGAGATCGTCTAGCCTGTGAATTTACCTAGGATCTAACAATTCCTCACTATAAAGAGTAACATGTCATGGGCTTGGACATAAATTACTCAGGATAGGTGACGATGGAGGACTGCAAACGGAATTTTACCTTTAACCAAAAATAACAACAATACAATAATACTCACATTAATTTGGGCGAATAATGAATACAATCTTAGTTTGACATTCTTTCGGAACCAAAATATTTCCCCCATAGCCTACGTTTGCTTCATGTACCACCGTAAAATAATTTGTCTTTATTTTCTAGATAGCAAATTGTAATTGAAAACTGAGACTAATGTCTAAAGTGACTATTTCTGAGGAAATAAGACATAGGCAATACATTTTCACAGCGGTGAGAATATCTTATCTAATAAAGAGCAATGTGCTTTCTAAATCAGAGAGCGCTGAGGTTATTTGCACAACCTGCGCAGAGCAGGTCTCTACCGTGCCCGCCACTGCCCGATTCTTGCCCGTGAATGCCGTAAGATTACATTCGTGTTCTCGTCCAGACAAAACCGGGGATTATGCATATGCGATGTCTGTTTGCTCAGCTAGCTACAGCTAGCAAGGGCTTTACTTCTGCCAGCCTTGTAAGCTGCTTTGAGATGAACTCCATAAAGGATAACAATTTGTCAATTGTAATATTGCGGGAAGTTCAATAAATATATCTATAAACCAATATTTTCTTTAAAAATTATCTCAACAAATTATAAAATGACTCATAATGTGCGTGAGGTGCTTGATGAACGTAAGACACCGAACAATGTGAAGGAACGAACTGTACCAAAACATCGCTTAGCAAGTAGGCTGTAGATTGTCATCAAAAATGCATGTCAGTTGCTTGTAAAGAAGCGAAATTATTTTAGACATATTTATTGTATCATATTTTCTGTTTTATTTGTCTATGGATCAAGAATACTGTAATTAGCTGTGATGGTGGTTTGTTTTCTCCAATCGATACTTAAAAAACGCCTTTGGGATGTAAAATTGCGAAAGGAAACGACATTCAAGATGTAAACAAAAAACAAAAGAAAAACATAGAATTGCGATATTTTTTAGCGTGCACAATCGTTGATGTAACAGGAAAACTCATAAATCCGGAAGAATAAAACTGCTCTATTTTTACTGTAACTGTATAATGTGAAGTAGCAATAGACCCACTTTTCTGTTCACGTTGCGGTTCCATTGTTTTAATAGCGAAGTAATACAATTATGTGTATGTCTGAAGCTTCGCTCCAGCCTGCCCGCGCCTTGGCTGTGGTGTGACGAGCTTGTACAATCAATCACCACACACTGCCGCTTACACACAGCTCGACACTGTTGTCCGGAGACACCATCAGCGTCTTCAGGGTACTAGGGAGTACACCCAGTTGGAACACAGTCTCCCCTGTAGAGGCCTAATTACTGTACATGACTGCGAGACTCTAATGAATATCGGGGTAAAAAGGTACGTATTTTGGGCTTCTAATGCTACAATTGTATTTTTTATTACGGCATGTAAACTTCTGTTTTAATTGGTTGACGCTACGCTTAGTAGAGTGCACTTGAATATGAGAGCGTAGTTAACACAGCTTAAAACTGACCTTATTAATCTATGTGTGTCTATCTGAATTAGTATTAACTTTAAATATCAAGGCATGTGTCTCCAAGGACTAGGGGAAAGCACAAATACTTCAGCCAAGACAAACCATTTTCCAACCGAAATTTGAACAAGCCACCTACCGAATTGGAAGGTGGTGTGCTCACTGTTTAACAGCGGCTTTCGGCCTTGTGTATGTACGCCCTCTTTACATATACGCATATGTATGTGTGTGTTGTGTATGTAAGTTGCATTTGTGCATGCATGTATGTATGTATGTGTATATATGCATGCATGAATGAATATTAAAGAATGAAATATATACTTTTCATGCATGTAAATCACCCTCTAAACATGGTTGCTGGACTTATCAATTAACTCACACTTACATTTAACATTTTCTTAACTTACTTCCCTTGAGAAAGACAGGTAATGACGAACCACAAAATAATTACTGTGTGTTCCAACAAAGTAGGTTTAATTTAGTATATAATGCCATTAACAGACATTCAATTAGGGAATCAGACTTGATTATACACGCCTACTCTAAATAAAGACGAAAAATATTGAAACAGTCTTATTGTTCTTTGTCAGTCTTATTTCGAAATTGCATGCATTTTTATAAAATTAGGATTTATATAAGGTTTAATATAACTGGCTTATATGCCTAATTCCTCTCCAAGGTACTGTGAGATAAGGTGTGGAGGTAAGTTTTAACAAATGCACTGAACGAACAAGCAATAGCAATAGTAACGCACTCCATACACAGCTGAACCTTCTTCACAAATCGGAATCATTTTCAACAGCAGCAAACTTGTATCGAGAAAATTAAACACATCTTTCAATAAAAGGATCTTGTTAATAAGCTATTAACTGAGCAAATATTTAATATTTATTTAGTTGCATGTAATGTAAAAAATAAAGGAAACCTGAGAGACAGAAAACATTTATTCTATTAGCTTCATAACGAAAATGCATTCCTATATATGGATTAATCTGGCTC
This sequence comes from Zootermopsis nevadensis, assembly GCF_000696155.1. The sequence goes on from NW_019059813.1 coordinate 255,204, forward strand.
AAGATAGAGTACAGAGGCGAGGTCTTGTGAAAACATAGGCTTAATATAGACTACATTTGCATTTCATGAAACGCAGGGAATTTCTTGGCAATCTGAGTGACTAGTAGCTTCTCAAGAAGGAATTTGTCCTTTTGTATTTGACAGGAATTGTTAGGATTTTAGTCCGACCAAGATTTGGATGACACTCAGACAAAATGATCTCAGGATATTCGTTTGTTTAGGCAGTCACACACAAGCCCATCTCGTGGGGTTTCTGTTGGATTATATTCTAGAGACGACAGCAATCTCTCTGTGTGTAGGGTGACACGGACAGCCCGGCATGTGGAGGGGAAGGGTGAAGCACTGATGTGGAGGTTGCGACGACGCCCGACGTCTTACAAGACGACGTCGCCTCCACCCACCAGCAGACACCCCTCTCCGATCTCTCTTGCAGGTTAATCCTTCTTCTCTCTCCAGTATGTCACATTTTCCACAGTGCGTCCTGGCTCCTAGTGGGTTTGCTTCTCCTTGCAACACTTTCCCAGTATCGCAATTTTCGATTCAGACTCCGAGCTGAGTTGCGCTGACATCCAAAGCTTGCTGCTAAGAAAATCGTAGAACTTAGGATGGATCTTGGTTTCTGTTGCACTTAATATTCTATTGAGCATTTCAGTATAGATTGGTTCATCTACCCATCCTACCTTCCACACGTTCCTAAGTAATTTTGCTACAAGTTCATGCGTCGATATCTTCATGCACTATATAACATCTAACAAGCTAAAAGTATTGAAGTCTATAGCGCCGAGGCTTGATATGACTTTTATAATAATTGGTATTAAAACAAACACAGAAATTAAAGAGTTGATGTACTAAACACTCAGAAAATATTTCCAAGATTTACAAAATAATGTTTTTATATTAACACAACCCGGAACAGCTCAGTCGGTAGAATGACTAACTGCAGGCACGATGGTTGAAGTTAGATTTTTTATTAAAGAATGTGCCCACTTAGCCTCCACATATCCATATCGGTTCTGCGTCCACCCTGATTCCTATGACATTAGCCACACGTGCTCTTTCTTCGGGAAGAAATCGACTTGATGACGAATCTGACTACTCAGTGTCAGCTAGTGTTAATGTTAAGAAATCGTGGAACTTCACATCCACTCTCCGTTACGTCTTTGTGTCTTAGTTCTTAAGCGTGGGGAAAAAAACCTTATAAAACATATATTTTTAAGTTTATAGTATGCTAGTATAATATAAGTTTTCCTTGATTCAAATAAGTACAAATCATATAAGAAAATATAATATGGTAATTAAATATTATATGCCTATATGAAGGAAGTAAATTCACTATAAAATAGCAAAGTGTTAAAAGTAGTCATCTATATTATTTTATGATATTACAGCGCAATGCAAAGTTAAAATTGTATTATAAACATAGGAAATTTCTAAATCTTAATGCACTGCATTAACTATGCGTTAAGGTCCCACATATTTTAGAATTCAATGTCTTGGCATTTAGTAGTGTTTGTTACTGATTCCATTTGATTCTTAGAGTTAAATGAGACTGGTATTTGCAAATCAGATGCTGTTTTCTTTTAAGCACAAACCAATTATTAAAATACCTTTGAGGCAGGTATTTATTATATTATTTCCACTGCACAAACACACGTTCTCCGTTGCTGTTCTTTACCATAAGGGCAAGTGAACAATGCCTGGAAACATTTAGAGCTTAAATTTATCTACCATCTCTATTTCCGTAACAGATGTAGTGTCTTACTCTAACCCCCAATTTTCCTTTCACTCTATCTAGCAATAAATGTAAACATACCTCAGAGAAATTTGAAGTTTTATTACTTTTCAACCATTTAATAAAAAACATTTACTTTCTAGCGCCACGGTGGTAATTAACAAATAATTGTTAACCGGAATGAACACTCAAAATATTTTTTTAAATAATAATTTTCAGCGAAGTAAAATAAGGCTTGTAACGAAAGTCAGGTGCAACACAGACACTTTCATTAATACGTAATAGAATACTGGTAAATCAATTCACATATAGGTCTTATTACCACAGGTGACTGAGTAAAATCACTTTTATAAAATAAACTTTAAAATAAACATTTTTCCAAATCGTGTGGAATTTGAATACTTCTGCTCATAAACCTGGATTGATAATATACAAATAAATGGGTTGGCTAGCCAATTATTAATCATTATTTATCTTTTAAACCAATCTGATCATTTCAAAATTAGTTGCATTGTGTGTATTTACAGTCACATCAATGGGTGGTTGTTTCCTGTCACGGCTGCATGCATTTGAAATACCAGCGTGTACGAGGCAGGAGGGGAATGTGCAGTTGTATTAGAGTTTGCTTTACCCCTACTCCAGGTTTCACCGCATGAATGGTACAAAAGTTCATCTTTTTCATTATATTTTTATTTTATCACAAAAAAGTGGCAGGGGATTTTTTCTGCAGTACATTTTGTTTACTCCTTTATTCCAGCCAACAAAACCACCTGCCACTGCAGTCCATTGTTTAGTTTATGTTCTGATGCTCTAAATGTTAGGCAAGCGATCAACTGGGCTTAGGAAGGTTCATACGCATATATGCAACTGAGGGAATGTATATATGTCTAGATACATTACTGTTACGACATAAAAATAATAAAAAAGCAACACAAAAAGTTTTCACATGCACATTTCCATGTTGACAGGTTGGTTCAATTGTTCTTCCGTCATCGAGAGTTTGTTGAAAGACAGGTAGGATATAGCATTTGGTCGGAAAAGGTACAGTCGCGTTAATAACAAAATGCACGTATTTTATAACTAGACTGAAGCAAAATTACGTAACGAAGCGTTTTCATTCTGTAACATTTATCTTGCAATTTAATGATGTTGTATCAATTGCGAAAGATATTTATAGTGGATGAGAATTAAGCAGAGATTGAATAATGAGTGATTAAAAGTATAATAGATCTATCCGTGAGAAATATAACCCAATGCAGCACTGTTTAATTTACCATACTGATTGGTTGGGTCATGATCCAATATCTGCTTGGTAATAAAACAATGCTTTTACTACAAAAATTAAACTCTGCTGTCTTTACTTTTGTTTTGTTGTTGTTTACTAAAATGTTTTAGCCACCTTGACATACTACTCTGTTCCGGAAACAGCTTGTGGAAACAATAGTTTCGTCTTATTTCCTTAATATTTAACTCGTCTTGTCTTTAATCCAAGGATAATTAGCTGCAAATAGCAGGCGTTTCTGTCTGTTAAACATAAGAGAAATCATTTTTTTTTTAAAATTCGGGTGATATTAAACTGAACGAAAAGTAAAGTACTAATAAAACGTTCAATATTGAAGATTAATAAATGAGTTGGGGCAATTAGCAATGACAAACACATAGCTATATATTCATAGACATGCCTTCGACTAGTAGAAGGAAATTTACGAAACAGAAACAGAAAGATTAAGCAAACACATAGGTATGTATATTCAGGCAGTGGAGATAGAACAGCGTTGAATAAAACGTAAAGATTATTATGTATATACCCCGGAACATGCGCCTAGAAAATCCTGATTTGTCAGATCAAGATTTGAACTGGGTACAGTAAAGCACAAATCAAAGTCGTTCAAGAGTTTAAAACAAGACCGCAGGCGGGTTTTTATATTGCGCGATTTAGTAGGTATAAATTAAACTGCTATTAAACAATTAATAAATAATCAATAATAATAGGTCTAACATATTTTAATTACGTTAACATCAAACATATACGACAGGACTCAGTGCCTCAAGAAGATTTGCGCATATATCAGTTCTCAGACTGAGACCAGTCTTATTACGAGATTCACCTTTGATAGCTTGAATCTTAAACTCTAATTCTGCTTCCAAAATGTTAACATCATGACTGCGATCACCTTTGAGTTGAAACTTACAAATTGGTATAGTTATTATAAAGATAATAATCGCTCAGGTAAGCAAGAAGGTATCCACTTTCCGTAGGACCTTAAGATTTATTATCGAATTCACAACAGATAGCAAGATTATAAGTCAGTTCAATCTAATTCGCACCCGCACACAACATTTTTAATTAAAATAATTTTAATGGAAGTCTTCCTATTCAAGCCTATTTCCACATTCATTCGGTTCGCTTCAGGTTTCAAGACTAAAATACATTTATTCCTTGTCTTTCCTACAAGAGCTACATTCCCCGGCCATCACATTTTCATTAATTTCAGCTACTAAATAATATTTTGTGAAGAAAAGGCCTGTACGTACTTATAAAGTCCCCCAAACTTTGTATTTTTTTTCAAAAAGTGCATATGTCCCAGTAATTAAGTATGCAAAACTAGGTAAAGATAAAGTAGGCTTACAACACACTAAATTGCAAATATTAGGCGTCACACTGAGACTGCTGGTGTGGTCGTTTTAGCTGCCAAAGATAAAACCTTTTGATATTCATTGCATTAATTCAATCGCCCAGTTGATCTAACATAGTTGTTGGCAGCAGTCACCAGTACTCCATTCTAATATTAAAGGTAGAATTATAAATTATTTGCTTCTAAATCTACTGCATAAACTGTAGATGTTATTTTACTGCAAATGAGAAATGACGATATGTTAAATCAAGAGACACTCGGATAAGATTTGTCTCAACTTTAAAAACGTAAAAAAAATGAGACACAGCTTTGATTTCCTTTACTAATGTCCAATGGATATATTTTAATCTATAAACAGCGACAAGTCAAATAATTTGAATTTCATAAGATAGTATAATTGCGTCATATTGTGAATCAAATATTAAATTAATTATTCGGTTTTGTCCATCTAATCACAATTATATTTAAAATTTACAAATAAGATAATTAAAATAATCGATTATTCGATGTGGAACATAAAATGATATTTTAATTATCTTATTTGTAAATTTTAAATATAATTGTGATTAGATGGACAAAACCGAATAATTAATTTAATAATTTGAATTTATTGCCTTATTACAATGGTACTCAAGTGTTCAATATTTTGCACCCAGAATTACAAGGAATTTTCCAAGACAAAGACACGAACCTTAGACCTCCACATGATAGTTACCACAAGGAACCCTGATTCAGCACTACAGAACACGATGCGCGAACCGTGGGATGCTGTGGTACAGAGAGACTGCACGCTACTGCACTCTAGCGGTCTAATCTAGAGCTACGAAGTCAATGAGACTCGTGGGACTAATTTATCCCTATCGACGTAGAGGGAGCGCTAAGGAGGCGCCACTGAACCAGAGGGAGATGATGCTGGTGCCATTCAGAGCAGCTGCGATTGTTAACTCATCCTCTCCACCACTAGATGTCTCACAAATAGCAATGTAAAGAATCATTTCCCAGCCTTTTATTAAATTACAGCATTACGATCACTAAACTTTATTCGATCATATTTGCTTCGAATGAGATCATGTTCTTGTTGCAAAAGCTGTTAAATTGTTAATATATACAATTTTCCACGGCATTGTGTACACTAGTATAGAAATTGAATCAATCTACCAGAAGAAAATAGGCTATTCATTCTCCTCCACATGATGCAACAAATCTTCATTCCATGCCACTTTGCTTGCACTTTCATTGAAATTACACACTCGTTATTAGAATATTAAGTTTTCCTAGTATTGCCACGAATTAGAGCGTATGATTTTCTGAATTCCGCTTCTTGAACATTGGTAGACGATATCGATTTTCAGATACCGATACTGATACTGTTCAAAAGTTTACTAAAATTGCATCTGTTCATTTCACGAATTTGAAACTTGGTCTCTCAGCCTAAATGTAAGAGAAGGCTGAAGTCTAAATTGGAAGTTTTTGAAATCAGGGGGTCGGGGAGAAAATTTCGACCTAAGGAGTAAGGAATGAAGTGAGTTCTATAATGAGAAAATGCAAAATTTGCAAATATCGTCACGTATTACGGAAAATTTTGAGGCAACATGCAGAATTCATGGGGGAGATGAAAAATTTATAAATAATTTTGGCCGAAAACTTGAAGGAAGATGCCTTGGAAGACGAGACGTAAGGAACATAATATAAAAGTAAATCTTAAAATCCACAGGACAAACAATGATTAGGCTGGTCCATTGAAAGCTCCATCTGTGAACGCTTTGTAAAAAGAAGGTAACGATACTTAATGTTTATGACCAGATGAGTTATTCTGGTCCATTGAGTTAATTTAAATAAGCTAAATTTCCTATTTTATATTCAATATTTCATATTTAAATTGCAGACCAAGAACGGTTTGCATTGGAGGCATAACATTAATAATCAACTTTAACATTATTTATTTTGATAAAAGGTGTTTTGCCCTCTTCAATATAATCCTCGTTAAAACGACGTCAGAACGAGGGCTCTATAACACCATACACCAGGAGAACATGGAAAACCCAACACTTCACACTGGGACACGTTCCGGTGGCACCACAACTTGCGTGTATTCAGAAGTTGGTGCTGTGGTGGGGATCGTCCTGCAGTAAGCATCATCAATCTTGATATGAAATTAGAGTGCAGTGACGTCACAGTTTGGAGTGCTTACTCGCACGCAGAGGCATTGACCGTTCACGAGAGGAATCTAATTACGAGCGCTATCCCGGAGTGTGCAACGGAAAATAACGGCCCGAATCGTCTGCACTTAGCAGGTTTCATAATTTGAAATACTCCAGAGCCACCTACCTTTCTTTCAAGTTCATGTTGTCAGATATATTTATGTTAATCTGTACTTATTTAATAAAACTGGAATGCACCCATTATTTGCAGCCTTTGTTGCTTACTTTGAAAAGAATGACAAGTTTATGGAACCTGCTGGTTTGGTCTGCTCGTCTTAACTTTCGATCCAATTCGCAGATTTTAATGAAACTTGGTATGAATATCATGTCGTTCTGTTTAATGTTCTGCCATTAATAAGCGAGGAATTTATTGACCAGCTAAGTAACCATCAGTTTATCAACATGGCGTCTGACTCAAGTAATTAATTAGTAACAATGACGTGACAAAGTCGAAAGGTCGGAAATCAGAACACCAGGGAGACATGGATCTCTGCTTTGAATAAAATAGACCGTCTCAATGAACGAACTCGATCAGCGCAGACAGTATTGAGAGTCTGACCAAGACCACATACTTACTGAGAAACACGTGATCGTCTGGAATAGTAAATCGTACTAAAGCATCTGCAAACACGCTGGTACACGAGGTTCATACTCCGGAAGAGATAGGCCTTTGTCTTTTCGTTCGCCAAGAAATTACGAGCCTCTTATGGAATCAACAGGTTAATCATCTTTTCTCTATGGTTTGCCATTGGACTGTATTCTGAGCCAGCTGAATCCAGTATAAGTCTATACCCTCACGCAAACAGATCTGTTTTAATATTCTATTTTCACTTTCGTTTCAGTGATCAACATCTACAAATAATATCCCCTTGTAAACTTGCTTCAAACACTGGCATTCTAATTGCTGTCATTGCATTCGTATGTTCTGGACACTTTATTGAACTAAGAATTGTAGGCAAACTGTGGTTAAACTTTTGCTTTCTAGAGCAGAAGTCAGACATGAAGGGGGAAAAGAATTCTCGGGCACAAACTGTTGGAAATTTTAATAAAACAGTCACGCAAATAAGATCGCGATTAATAAATTTGTGGGACCTGTAGACAGTGTGATTAGACAGCAGTTACGTGCCACTAAACATAGTGGATTTATAATATCTTTATAAATCGCTACGTATTTGTTACTTAATAAATTATGTAAATTAATATACCTTAGTGGCGATTTAATTTCATGTAATTTATTAACAAAGCGAACCAAATGTCCACTTCTATTACAACTCCTACATAACGATCTGTTTCTTACGGCCACTAACGACCACATTATCCATCCTACAGATGATAAATGTGTGAATAAGGAGCAAAATTGACGGAGGAAAACCAAAGGACACGGAGACAAATCTGTTCTAGTGTCAGTCTGTCCACCACAAATTCCTCGGGGACACAGGAACAAACCCTGGACTCCGTGGTGAGAAGTCGGTGAGAAAACGCCTGTGATATGGCACGACATATATGACGGTCTAGCGCAGAGGTTACGAATGCGTAGAGTTACACATCCACGTCTCCATGCGAGCCCATGACGTGGTGTTCAAGCACGGGCATAAATTAATTTTCGTTGTCTAGGCAACACGGAGGTTTCCTAGGGGGGCTTCCCCGGTTTCTTCGTGGCATCCCAACAACTACTCCATTCATACACAGAAGAAGGCAATGGCAAACCACTTCTGGATCATCTGCCAAGAACGTATATGAACAGGTCCCAGTCCGAGAAAAGGATGGAAGGATCCTGTTCATATGGACCTGTCGTCAGACAGAATACTAAATAAATAAAATAAAATATACATTAAAGAAGATATAACCAGAATTTAAAATAAAAAATAGTATATTAATACTTAACTATAAAAAATTCTGTTCCCTGTCCTTAAACAAACCATTTTTATAACACAGTGACTAAATGAGCAGATAAGCAATAACACATAAATAAAGTATCTAGAGCAAATGGCAACTAATGACATTTGTAGTATGGAAGCTATTCTTTTCACAATATTAAAAGATTTAATATACGAAACAAATAATATTTTTCATTACCTTTCTTCACTGAGGCATAAATGATTACAATGTTAAATATTCTTTCTTACAACTCTAATTATGTCACTTTCATAAATACTATTTGCGCTATCTACCATCAAAACAATGAAGCAGAAAGCAGAGATATGAATATGCAGCTAAGTTGCATGATGGGAAAGAAGGCGAGAGAATGAAGATGATAAAGGGAAATAATCCGAAGATAAAAGAATAAAAGCGGTGACCAAAAGAAACGTCAAGGGAGGTCTCCAGATACCCAGAGCTCTTATTTTCGCCACTCAGAAAGATATTTTCCTCTTTTTCTGTCTTTGTTTAGATCATAAATCATTCGGCAAGAACACAATGCAGGAAGAACACAGCGTGGGAGACATGTGAGGTTCGAGGGGGAACTTTGAAGGGAAAATATCCCGCCAGCACAACTACCCTCTCGCCCTACATTCATTATACCTCCGACCCAGAATTTTTATTGTTATTATTCTTGAAGCAAAAATCTTTCCATGTTTTCATTTTTGAAAAAAACAAAACAAAACATGTAGACCAGTATGATTTCCAGCTAAGAATTGCACAGATACACCTATTCGGTATAACATCTTATACACAGATCACTTTTAGCTTAAATAATACGTTTTTATAGTGAATTAGGCAAAAGGGACTTATAGAGAGCATTAAATATTTTTAAACCTTTTAATATTATTTTATTATTATAATTGTGAATGACTGTAATTTTTAATATATATTTTAATATTAAATATATTATCATTCACGAACTGATAATCTAGAGGCAGAACAAAGTGAACACTTGCGTTTCGTAACTTGTCATAATTAGGAATGTAATGTTACATGTTAGCGTAACCTATAAATTCACAATGTTCTTTTGAAATGGCATGAAACCTGACGTCTATGCTCACTCGAAACTGTGACCTTGTAAATTTGACACTCTTAAAATTTAAATAGCTTTGTCTGCTAGAAGTTTACACGTAACAAGGCCACTTTTGGACACTTCATTGCTTTAGTCCATAAAATGTCTTTGCATTCTCTGCACGTCAAAGTTGTCTGAAGACGGAAAGCGGTAAACAAGCAGAGCCTCTCATTGTTACACGACGAAGTGCTGCAGTTGTGTGTAACCACAGCGGTCAACAGGGGAAGACCACACAGAACAGCCTACTTTTGAACTTTGTTTTGCTGCGACAGCAACATTTACATTATTACGTGTGCCCCGCTCCATGTAGGCTTTCATTACGTAACGCGGAATCAGAGGACGTCGACAGACGTTTTAAACCGGTAAGTATTAAGTATATACACATGCAGTAGATTCCGGTTAATTGGGGCCATCGGTTAACCGGGGCAGACGTTTACTTGGTACAAATCTTAAAGAACAAACATTTTTAACTCTTTACGTGGAACTTCACATAATTGGGGCAGACGATTAATTGGGCTAGTGTTCTAGTCCCGATGCGTCCCAATTAACCGGAATTCACTGTATATAATTTCATTACGAAAGTTTTTAGGATCAACAAACATGCCACGTAATCATTATTGAGAAGCTTACAGTAGCTCAGCTGGCTACAACGTTCACCGTCCTTTATGAAACCCGAAAGTTCGTTAACGTGCATGCAACATCCCGCCTATAACCTGCATCCGAAGGCATGTTAATCTACTTCATATATTTATAATCCACGATTCTTAGTATTACCATGTCATCTAAGCTTATGTCTTCTAAGCAACCTCTTACTTAAATATTTTCGACAAGAATTGTGCATAAATGTCTTACCCATCTTATCTACCTTGATTTAATCACAATAATAATAATAATTTACCTGGTAAATAGTAAAATTTATTAAGCTTATCGTATCTTCAGGTCCCTGTAACTTCCTCACTCCAAGATCCAAATCTTGTCCCCAGCACACAATAGCAACTGTCAAATGTTGCTTTCAGGTCTCTGGTAACTGGTAGCTAATGATGGGGCATGGCATCTGTGGATCGATTTATTTCCTATTTCTATATGAAATGGATCTTATAGACAACAGCTGTGTTTAAAGGTACACAGGTGAAATCGCATCCGTATAATAACAAGACATTTTTGTACATAACGATTTCAGTTTAGCAGGACGTTTCACAAAACTTGATCTCTCAACAAATCAACACTAATTATTAAACTACTTGTTATTTGATTGTATGATAGAACATACCATATTCTTCATCACTAAAACTCTTGTGTGTGTATGCCAATCACAAAATTACATATTGCGCCATTAAATTTACACTTGTTATTTTATTGTATGATAGAACATACCACATTCTTCATCACTAAAACTCATGTGTGTGTATGCCAATTACATATTGCGCCATTAAATTTACAGTTCCCATTAACTAACTAACTCCATGAAGGAGAGTCCTTCATCAGAACTCAGCTAGTCATGAAGTAACACGTCCGAACATTCATCATAATGTCCACAACCGCTATAGGTTCGATTGATCAAATCCATAACCTCCAATGCTATTTATCTAAGATCCATTTTAATATTATCCTTTTATTTACTCATCGTTTTTCTGGTCTTTCAAGCTTTTCAACCAATATTCTTTAAGCATTTTTATCCCCCAATGTTTGCTACATGTCCCGCCCGTGGGATTCTCCTTGGTTTAATTATTCTAATATTACCTACCTGGTAAATAGTCAAATTATAGAAATCCTCGTTCTCCAATTTTCTCTAACCTTTAATAGTTACTATTAATTCATTTAAAGTATATTTATTTAGTGTTCTGTCTGACGACAGGTCCATATGAACAAGATCCTTCCATCCTTTTCTCGGACTGGGACCTGTTCATATACGTTCTTGGCAGATGATCCAGAAGTGGTTTGCCATTGCCTTCTTCTGTGTGTGAATGGCGTAATTGTTGGGATGCCACGGAGAAACAGGGGAAGCCCCCGGAGGAAAACTCCGTGTTGCCTAGACCACGGCCTTGCCCAACACAAGTTATAAATTCGGGCACCGCCGGGAATCGAACCCGACACTTCAGTATGCATGAAGGAATTAAAATCTTATTTAGTTCTTACTTCATGGACCAATAATAAGTTACCTAAACCATTTTGTCATTACATCACAAATGTATTTTTGTTAAAACACGTATTAGAATAATTTTCGTTCGACCCAACTTATCCCACCCTGAGTTACGTATTTAAGACTAGTCCATACTCACTATGCAGAAGATACATTATTCATTTCGGTGAACAAAATAATGTCAGTACTTTTCTTGTCGTTACTAATGCCACTTTGTATTAACTGTCTCGACAACATTAAAAACTGAACAGAAATTATCACAAAATACAGAAACATGCAATAGGTCAATGTAAGAAATTAGAGCGTCCTACCTCAGTCTGCCGTGCCATCCTGTGCAACCTTCCCCACAGAGCAAACCCACACATGACTTTACCTTTATTTACTAAACTCCTTCACTTCAATTCAAACCAGTCCTACCGGTGTCAGTCAGTGATACCAATGCAGCGATACTGAGCTAGGCCTATTGGAAGACCGTAACCGCCTTCGTACCACTATATTTGTAACTTTTATTTTAGTTGCTACAGAGCAACAAAGAAAAATGCACGGCGCCAACTAGACTTGTTCCCCTCATTTGTTTCCATCAAAAAGTACAATTGAATGCTACCTTTTTCACCCTCATCTTCTTTACTGGACACAGCACAAACTTGTAACACTTCCTACTTCTTGTAAGAGGTACCTTATTTTTATAGTTACTGTTTATTTTCCGAACTGACAACAAAGAAGTTCCGAGAAGTTCCCAAACTCTTTTAGTCCGAAGCTACGTTAAATTAAAAATTCGATTCGAAATGTGATTTAGTAAATTAAAAAATATGCCTATTAATGAACAATGCAAATTACTTTTCTGTTAAATTTTGTTTGTAATTAATTTTTTCTTAGAAATTCATATATAATAGTTTACCAATTAGCAGAGGGTGGAGTGAGTGGGGTCTATCTGGTTAAAACAAAAATCAAAATTAATTTACAAAATTTGTTGTAAATGTTAGAACGTTTAAAAAGAAGGGAATTAATACGTACAAAAATAGAATTATTTATTATAACTAAATTGTTACTAAAACCTGGAGTTTACAACAATAGAACATTATTACTGTCCGCTTGAAATTTGGTTTTACTATATTACATTTTATATAAAATCCTTTTTCCTATTAATATATCTTAAAAAATTTAAGTAGTCTGTATTTGCAAATATGCTTATGTATTTACTTCATTTGCGTGTTTTCCTTTCATTTTTGCTAAATATTATGGGTTTTCGATTATATTTATCAACCAACCCGGATAACGAGATTATACTGCGTATTATAACTAGGTCATTCTTCTCCGACAAAAGCTTAAAGCCTCCTGGGACAGCGGCACACACTTTAGGACACGCTGCTCTGAAAGGTTTATGACAATGGTTGATTTATTAGAAAAAATATAATATGATTGACATTTCCCATTGTCTGAGCTATATTGTTCACTCGACGTATCGGGAGGTAGCCACAATTGTCAGCTTACTAGTGTAAAATTCAAAAGTCCCAGATTTGAACTCAAGCGTTGACATAAATGTAAAAAGTACAAGTGTCTATAAAAATGTATCAGTTTTATCGCAAGCATTTGCCTGAAGATGGATGTCGAGCCGACTCCCGAAACGTCCTGTGCGCTTCTCAGTGTACATTCTTACAATCAATTAATTGCAGAACTTCACAATAAAGAAATCAATTTTCACGAGTAGCATAATATATTTTTGTTATCACTACCAAATACTTTTCAAGTCCGATATCAAAATTTGAACTAAGAGTACCATAATCTACCTACCTCAAGACTGATATATAACAACTATGGTATATAAAATTCTGAAAAGTCATTAACAGATTTAGTTATATATATTTATATATAAATTGCTTTTATAATGTACTCAAAGGAAGTTAATATATTTTAACTGCAAAACTTATACCTATTTAACGAAGTCTTTGGTATACTACAAGCATAACGTAGTTCCAAACAGAAATTTATTGCGGTAAACATAGAGACTTTCACACATTTTACAACACATTTCCCATTCCACTCCTTTTATCACATACAGCTTACAATTGAGAACACACGTGTTTTCGAAGAACTGTTATGGCCATATAGCAATTGATCCTTCTGTTCATATTTTACTTCGTCCGACGAAAAGACGCAAGTGATCAAAAATGAGACTGGTACTGGCAACTGCCTGCTAATTGAACTGAAAAAAAAATAATGCATACTTATTATTCAGTAGACCAGCGAATTATAACAAAAAAGTTACATTTCCTTAGAGAAACAGTGGGCTATAATTACACAAATTATCGTATCGTATCGTATCATATGTTTTAAATAACACAGATTCAATATTAACCAAACAATTAAAAATTATTTTAATGTAACATAACATTCTAAAATTATGTATATATATATATATATATTTATATATATATAAATACAGAAAGGTTTGTACATTAAATATGCCAGCCTTAGTCGGGACAACACAACAGAACATTACAGACAGGTAGTCGGCAATCTTTCTCCTGTTACGGTAGGTTTCCGGTTTAAACCTCGGCCCAGAGGCAGACCATTCTGGCTAAGACTTTTGGTGTTTTTTCCTCAGCCCTCTAGTAAAATTCCTTAGATTATTCCACAACCATTTTTCCTTCTTATCCTTTCATAACTCATTAAACATCCTATCAACAAAGTCTGAGCTAATGACAACGCATTTACATTGGATGTATATGATAGGTCTGTATGAGCATGGCGGTGAACTCTGCACTAGGAAACAGTACATATAGTAGTTCGTTCAAAAATACGTCCACAAACGCTCCATTCTACGACTTGCAGGGAAACAGTACATATACTGGTTCGTTCAAAAATGCGACCACAAACGCTCCATTCTACGACTTGCAACCCGATAAAATACTCTGTTTAGTGACCATTTCCACCTAATATTCCCATCTTCGGTGCATATCTTATTTGACCTTCAGATACGTGTATTTCTAACGCCACAGTCAACTTCAGAGAACTGTTGACACAGGTCCATTAGACCGACACAACTCCACTGTGCTCACAAGACAGGCACATGACCACCGTTCAAGCAAGACTGAAACTAGTGACACTATGATCGTTATACAGTATTGTTTTGCTGTGTTGTCTATAATACAGTTAATAATGTGGGGATATTAAAAAGGTAACCTGAAACTTCATCCTTCAATATAATTCTATTACATTTAATTAAAGTACAAATGAACATATTAGTAGACCGTTAATACATCCATTACATTACATGTGAGCGACGTTTATTAATAACACTTATAGGTAGCGTGATTCGTAAGTATTCGCCATTATCGTCATCTAAGTCCACAGACTACGTGCGTCTACATATTTGAATTTCAGCTGCAACTTTGCCTTGGACTGCTGACATCTCTTCTTCCTCCTAGTCTGTAAATTAATATCTATTTTAATAACCATTCCGGTCACAATATATGTAAATGTTGTATCCACTTCCATTCATAGGTATCAACATTCTCTTGAGCTGACAATGTGCAGCTCTTGATATTTCTTAGTTTCATATTCAGTCTTGTTTGGTTTATCCTTTCACTAACAGGAGTGATCTCATTTCTACTTCCTTTCTCGTAATGCACGTTTCTGATCCATACACTAAGACCGGAAAATTCAGGACTTTTCAAGGCTGAAGATGGAGACAATAAGTTTCCACCGTGTCGTTGGTATCCAGCCAAAAGTCTACAGGGCGTAACAACCCTACAGACCTCAATCTCTGCCCAATTAATAATTACTGTTACTGTTTCTAAACATGAGAGAAAGGATGACTTTTTATCTTCTCCTACGCTTAAGGCGCGGTATATTTTTCATGGTGGTATCTCTGTCTGCGCACACTTCATAAAGAGTTCATCAGACCTCTTCAACACACCCAATGTAATTCGACACCTTCAATTGATAAGGTAAACCTAATAGTTAATGATCTCTGTTGAGTACTGTTGAATTAATGTGTTTATATTGCAACAATAGACATCAGAAGTATATGTGGAGCCATGTTATTGTTAACATCATTTGTGTGACAACTGGATGACTGATCAGGTGTATATTATGACAGCAAAGAAATGGATTGCGTACAGTCACATTCAGTAGTATATACACACTTACCTTCCTCAATCAAGTGATTGTTTCGTGCCTACTAGCAAAGAAGGGGGGAGCACCAAGACACAGCTGGACTCCACAATTACACGAATTGAACAAAGTGAGGTTAACATAAAGGGTTGCCAAAACGTAATTTTATTACTAACATATATTTCATTTCTAGCAAAGACATTTTGTTTGGATTTATGAAGGTTGGTTTTATTCAAGCATTATTAAGACATTTGTTGGTTACTAGGGAAAGGGCGCTTTACAAAGGTCAACCCAGCAGGTCATTCAGGAAAAAATATTATTGCCTCGTGAGTAACTATCTGCTAGATCATTTCTCTAACTAGATAAGGTCAATTGTTGACGACTCCTCATAATTCTTTTTCAGTACATCCATTTGTCTAAACGTCTAGCGAAACTAGAGATTAACAATGGTTACAGAATTTATTCAATACCTTATTGATTTCTCAATAATACATACGTCCAAAAATATAAAAATTCTGAAGACAACAATTAAGTCATGTGGCATTTGAGGTTCTCACGGCGGTGGAAACAATGTTTCTTCTAGGTTGGACGCCGTGTGGACTCGTGTGGGTAGACATCATTCTTCTGACGAGACGTAATGTCTCCATCTTCAGTCCTGAAGACAGAGTCGGTATACTTTTCCGAGACGTCGATATCTACGTACGAGTTCACGAAACATTAAAACCCAGAACATCTGCAACCTCAGAAGTTCCTCCTACTTCAGAACATAAAAAAGTGACATTTCATAACAAAGAATGATGCGCTTACAACCAATATAAGTTCTAAAATCCAAATATTATGTTTAACTCGTTTCATTTCAGGCTACTTAACAACCCTGAAGCAATTGCTACAAAACAAAAGACTATAGTTTATAGGATGATGAAATGACAATGTGAGCCAAACATGACACTGAAATATCACATTATTAATGCCTTAAATATTTTATGAATAACATTTATGAAGGTTTTGTCAACGTAAAAATCACGTGAACTATGCAAAGAACGAATAATACTTCATCTGTGTACTTACAGAAAATACTTTCGTAACAAAATACAGAAAGTACCCAGTTACTATTACGTTCTCAGTGAACGATGTTTATTTTATGATCTATAATAAAGGATCGAAAAATTGATCTGTCGCCAAACACTTGCGTGTAGCTGCTGCCTTAATCTTAGTTAACTGTATGTACAAAACTGTAGAGTACAAAATGTAAACATGTTTATGATCTAAGCAGAAATGTTTCAAGTGACAAACACATTTCTTTGTTATACTGTATTTACTGGAAAAACAACTCCAATACACAGATTTACTATACAAACCTATGTATAATGAACATATCCTAGCACACGACTTTGCATTATTAACATACAATATAGCATATTCAATGCATTATATTTAATTTCCTACAATCCTACGTTGCACCTTCTATATTTAAACAGCGCGTGCGCAGCTTTAGATGTAGGTATATCAACATAGATATGCTAACAAAATTGGCTAGTTGCTTTAATATTTATTTTAATCAACAGTAACAACTCTATGACTTAAACTCAGCTAATATTAATACAAAATACCTTAAATTGCTTAACGTGCTCAATTGTGTTTATTATAGATTAAGCAATAGTAAATGTATGTCACATTTAACTTGTTTAAATAATATCAACAGCCTTTTGGTCCTATATTTATATGTGGGTATTAAACTAACACAACATTTTTATTGTTTTCATAGAATAATTTTTGTTTTCACTGAGTTGTCCTTTTTTTTAAAACACCAAGTCTATAAACATGAAGTACGACTGCATAAGTTTTATTCTTGGTATAACGTAATAAATTCAGTTTCTAATTTCTTTAATTGAATTGCGCTTTCTTGTTCAAAAGCTAAAAATTTCGCGGTCATATTTCATTAAATAATAGATCAGAAAGAGTTTATTGATTTGTAATTGTCTGGCACCTAGAAGTAGGAGAACAGAACTGGTTATGTTTACTTAGTCACGTGATAGCAAGTTTTTAAAAAATACTTATATTTTGAAATTAGATATTGTCTTTGTCACTATAATATTACGTAATCCTAATGATTACAGAGAAGTGTCGAAAGGTTGAAATTTATTGATAATATGTTAATAATTATTGCTATCCCAGCATTATTCTTTGTTGTCGAATAAGTATCTCCTCACATCGAAAATGTCATATTAGAAATGAACAAAGCAAGATTTTAGGAAAGATAAATAATGTTTTCGAAATGTATTTTCTGTCCAATCACCACTCAACATTTATGCATAGATATAAACGTGTCTAGATAGTTCCTTAATTAATGTACTAGTTCACGTCTTACAAGACTCATAAATCTATAATAAGAGCCGTGTGTGGCTTTAAAGTTGTAGCTTTTCTTCTGTTTCCAGGTGATCTAGTGGTCCATCGCAGGTGTGAGGTCTCCCATCCGTAAGATACCTGTAGAGACGAGCTTCTGATATCTACAAGGGTTCTACAAAAGCCCGGATCTACAGGGTAGATTACGAATGTGCCTGATATAATGTGTTATAGCAGAAACATGTAACGCATTTGAAATTATTATCATAAATAGTCTAATCATAAATAATATAACAAAGAAATTTCATAGTGCATAGCAAATAACACTGGATAATTCTCATCATTCACACACTAAACTCCAGCTATGAAAAACAAAGAACAATAAATATCAATCAAGTTTATAACCGAAAGCTTTTCCTGCAAGTTCTATGAGTCCTGAAGCTGACAAACTATTGCTATAAATGTTTGGTAATAAATGCAAAGAATTTTGTTTTACTTACAGGTAATAATCACACGTTAAATAATTCCAGTTTTCCAGTGCGGGATTTATATTGATAAATGAAAATCAGACATACTGCCAACTAAATATGTGATGTACGATGACGTGACTTAAGTCGAAAGAAATTACATAATGTTGTATAAAAAAGTTTGTCAAGGAAACCGGTGGCATAAATTTTAACACTCAGCGTGTTTACAATGTAGCATGGAAAAAAACGTGATATTCATCAGGTGTGTCCGCAAGACCAAGTCCTAGCTTCTTCACTGAGGACTGGACGACTGACTTTACTTCTTGCCTTTTGAACCAGTGATGCACTGGTTAACATACTGGTTTTTTTAACTGCTTTCTTGAGCAGAATCATCAGCGAAACAGCATAAGGCAAGGGACTGTGACAAATTCCTCGAGGCTGACAAAATCCAGTCGCCGTCAAAAACAACACCTATCCATTTACACAAGTCGTTAACTACCATGTTGACCAACATTTTTTATCGTCATTATTTTCCGGGTATATATTACTTTAGAAAACGCAATTAGGACGATCCAAGAGACTCAAGCTATTGCAATAAAATGAAAGACGACAGCTTTTTATTATGTCCATTTATTTGTGTCAAAATTGCTAGGTCTACCATAAAACGCAGAAACTCTGTTTTAAACTAGTAATACGTTAGTGTAGAAGTGAGAGAAAAGAAAAACTCTTTTGCCCCGTCTCCACAATGCAACATGTCATAATAGCTATTACGTCAAATTCTATTTCAGGTCTCATTTTATTTCAAGTGATTAATTTTCCGACCGTAGCATTTTAGGTTTTCACGGCGTTGAGTCTGAAGATAATTGTCTTCTGGGTTGTTGCCCTGTGCAGTGTGGTAGTTTACCTACGTTTTAGAGGTGTTCCCTGCCTCCATCATCAGGGCGATGACCTCTAAAAAGGCGGCAAACTTCTTCC
>NW_019059813.1:274846-293493 GCF_000696155.1 Zootermopsis nevadensis
TGGCTATCTTAAATTTTTGGACCTATAAGAAATTACATACTTAAAATTATCTTTTGTCCTATTACAATGGACTTTTACGAACGCAGTAATGAAACTTTGTGTTCCATAAGTGCGGGGAACTCCTTTGTCTGATGAGGCAATGTCAAATTTTTTTAAGAAAGAGTTGTCATTCTGACTAAAACGTGAAAAGCATGGATATAATACTTCTCATTTAATGACACAGAAAATGTGTACTATAATGCATATGCATCATCTCCTCATAACTACGTTATTATTATGCATGCATTATGCATGAGTTGCTTCAGGGAAATTTCCTTTCTTGATTCTTTCCGACTGTTCCATGACGAAGATATAACAGTTCTTGAATTCCTCGATGGTGAATCTGGTTGCTAATCTTCAGGTGTTGCAACTTCTTGTCGTATGCAGGATTTGATGATGTGTACGAAATTTAAGTCAAAGGTGTTTACAAGTTATCCATCTTCTTGGCGGCATGACATCTAAGCCACGAGGGGTCATTTTGTAGAATAAAAATCGGCTGAAATGTACACATATTCTTATTAGAATTAAGTTTATTTGGGTAAGACATTATTTACTAAATGAACGTCGTAATTCTTGAACTTAATTTCTGGCATACTACTCTGTTAATAAGCCACAGTTCAAAACTAAAATGTATTCATAAATACTAAGAATGATCCATTCATGCTGAATAAACTGAGTTAACTGCAGACGTTACGATTTTCTTGATTCCAACATGTACCAAACTACAGCGAAAGTTTTAATTACGAACTGCTCATATTCCAGAGTCACAATAACCTACTCAGCTACAAAAATGTTTTATGTTTAAAACATTTCGCCAAACTCATATCCTAATCAGAAGGATTTTAATTATTAGTTTTAATTTTTAAACTCCTGATGTGATGGGTTCTAGCCTCATTTAAGACAGAATTTCTATATCACATAACTGCAGCTTATTTTCCTTTAAATTTTATACAGACATAATTAACCGCTAGCACGAGCTTCAAATATTTAAAGATAGCCTACAAGGCATGCATAGAAGCAAGATAAAATTATATCATATGAAGTCAGCAAAAACAAATAAAGATATTACAAATATTACAGTAATGAGAATAACCTCAAAGGAAAAAACATTAATAAAACACTTACAAAGCAGGACAATGAAGCTAAGGGAAGGTAGGCAAATGTATTTTAATTACTGACGTAAAATATAGTTATAGTCCATGACAGAAATTGAAAAAGGGCAAAACGGTAAAGAGGACACATATGTGGAACATAAAGAAAGTAATACAAGGTAAAAGACAAAATTAAAATATTCTGTGAAGAAGTAGAGCCAGAGCTATAGTACGGCATATTTAAGAGTACAAATTTAAGTTCAAAATTAGCTTGTAAAAGTAAATGTCAAGAAATGTTTTAGGAACGTAAAGACTTTAGGTTAGAAAATTTTCATTGATTCTTGAAGATGTCTCTAGTGAACAGACAAAACATATGGAATAAGTAAACTACTTAATATTTAAGAGTATTAAATATTTTTTGTCAGCGCAGCCGTGAAGCAATAATGAGTCGTCGCGACTTAACGAGAGAAGCGTTCGATTCTTCAGAAGCGAGACTGGGCTTTGAAATACACCCGAGGTGTTTACATACAATACCTAAGGTTGCACGTATACCTCAGTTTTCCTCCTTTACACAATTATCTAAATTTCCGTGGACAAACATTGACTGAAATGGGCTCTGTCCAACAATAATTTACGATTTATAACTGAAGAATTATGTTAGCGACAAACAGGAAAAGTTACACTTTCATTTGAAAAATGTTAGTTCGAAGATAAGGTTAAACAAGTTGGTAAATTTACGCATAGCGTAACAGTACTGACGACTTAAGAGTATGAACCTACTAAAATTTGCAAAAGAACAACAACCTTAGTTAAACTCATTCTTTCAACGGTTATCGAGTTACTACAATCGGACAGACGAACAATCAGGCGTGGGGATGCTAATAGGTGCATTTTTGAAACTTCTTGAAACTGGTATTAGAACTTTAAGTTAAGTCACCGCCTTTTCCTTTCGTATCCTCTTCAGTTCACTCACTGTTCATTAATCATCCCATCAGTTGACCCTAAGTATGTAGTGTTAGCTACTGACAGCCGCATTAAACCAACCAGTAATAAACATAATTCTTTCACTTTCGAACACTATTATCTGAATTATTGTTTTGGTACACTGAGAGATGCAGTTTAATGTTGTATGTTTCATAGAGTGTACTGGTCAAAATAAGAAAATTAAAACATACTTTCTCAAATACTGCATCATGAAGGAGATATAAAATAAGAGAGAATTATGCTGAACGTAGCGATGGTGAGGTTAACATTGTTACTTTATGTTCGAGAGGTAACTTCTTTTTTTAAAATTTCGCCTCAGGAACTATATTGAGGTTCTTCGTGGTTCTCCTCAGCCCTCCAGGCAAATCCCATACATTAGGCCTTTTCCGCTTTCTTCTGAATACTTTCATATATATGAATCACCTTATCATTTGACTTTATATAGTAAAGTCCTGACAGCGTCGTTAAATATCTATAAACAAATAGGACCACAGATGTAGCTGAAAATGCTCCTAGAATGTCAGGCTGTAGTTGATACTGAATAACTGAGTTTACAGAAGTGTGTCTTGAAGTCAGTAGTAGTGTCGACACCAAGATACAAAGGTCGGTATGTCCTGGAAGCAAGATAATGAAACTATAGATAGCCGGCTGTGTTAACCGCATAAGAATATGTTCAGCAGACAATTGTAAACATGTCAGGTGGTATGTTTTTGCAGACAGCTCCGAAATGTGCTTAAAAAACACTAAAACACACTACTAACTGCTAACCACTAAATCATTTCTCTCGATTCAGGAATTCTATCAATGGTCCTTCCGAATAGAAACATGATACATCGCAGATCTTTGGTGCTGGGTAGCGATGCGTCCATCTCTCTTAGATGTTTTCAGCGCCAATCATCTGTCAGCATTAATACACACCCCTCGGAAGTAAATATAAGCAGGAAATTCCTCAATCTCTTTTAGAATGACAAATTGTACTGGTGATCTGTTAAAAATCCATAACTAGATCTACAGCGAAGATATCTGATCAGAGACCGCAAATTGTGAGAGATGTGTTTCGTGGTCTTTCTCAGTCACTTCAGACAAAATTAGAGATACTGCCACAAGCCACGGTGGCTTCGTTTTATATCACCTCCAATTCGTTATTTACTATTTATCCTATTAATCGACGCTACATAATCTGAGATACTGATAACGTCATTAATTAAAAACAGGAAATAATACAGCGATAAATTTAAACTTAATTTACATGGGCTTATTCTACCGAAACTCATACTATGTAGAAGTAAAACAATAGTAAGGTTTAATACCACCAGTCCGACGTCACAACTCCAAACGATCCGAAGCCAGTTAAATCCACTATACACAATTATTATTCAATATTAATAATAACCTGTCTATCTTTCATCTTTTAAATAACTGTGTTAAAATGGTCAAGTGTCAAAATTCTTGACTTCATAATCTCAATAATATTAAGCTCCCTGCCTAATACGAAGTGCCGTGCTAGGTTTGTGTAATGTAAGTCGTCAGCATAAACTCGATCACCTCAAATATTTGCCTGAAGTCTTTACTTTATAACAATTTGATTATTTTCACAACTATAGAGAAACAGCTTGTAAGCTGTTGCTGCATGTAGGCCATATTACAAAGCATGATTTAAAGATTCCTGAGTTTATTCTTCAGTTGATTTTGTCACGCTTTTATTGATTATTTGTTATTGATATTGTAAAGTATTTACATTTTAAAACATTATCTTAAAATATTACCAGCATTACGTTAGGACTCTTTAGCAGATTTTGACTCTGCGTCACACTCATAATTCTATTTAACTTTATTTGGCAGCCATAAAATAATTTCAGAGTAAACTAATGAAATATTAAAAGTAAATTTGCTTTTAATTTAATAAGATTAATTTGGATAAGTAACAGCGAAGAAATAATCTGCAGCTTTTCGAATTCAAGATTGATAATAGTAGATCTAAAAAGACGTCTTTAATGGTTTTTCTTTTATGTCTCCTTACATATCCTCTATTGATCCCACCATCTTATTCTCTACCATCAAAAAATATGAGATTGGTAGTGTATGTAGCAGGCATGAGATGAGAAATGCATAAAAAATTTTGGTCGGAAAAAGTAAATGGAATAGTCACTTGAAAAACCAAGGTGTAGTGGAGTAAAATGTGTTAAATTACGGTAATATACTAAACGGATACTTAAAAAAATAGCATGTTCACATTTGGACTGGATTCTCTTGGAAACGCCTTAACAAGACTCTTGTGATGCTGTAAGAGGCACAGAACTCCTCCATTATGTATTAGTTGTTCAAAGAGTACTCAGATCTTAAATTTAGTTCTTTAGTTTAAATTTAAAATAAAAATTGACGCACAGCTAAGCGCGATCGTTGGACATACAAGCACAATTCTTTATTATAAAACAAGACTATAAAGAGCAACATTTAGATGTAGTTTGCGTTATAAAAAGTTTTTAGTTCAGAGAAATGTTCTGTTGTTCTGCTTTAAACATGAATAGCATACAAGCATAACTATACTAAAAACTGCTGTTTACTTTCGTATTATACTCAACACTGTGGATGATTACTTAACAGTCTGTGAAGGACATCCAGTTACTCTTTCTTATACGCAGAATGTTTGTTGTTTATTTTCATTTTAGTTTATTCTGATTTACCGACCACTTATAGTAAAATGTGTAGAGATTTGTGTGTGTATTTTTAAAATAATCGATTGCATATTCAACATGGCACTGTGCTAGATGTTCGGCTCATCGCCATACCCATAGCTACACAGAATTATATGTCTGGAATAGAATTTGAAAACTTGATGCCTTAGTTCAAGATCCAAGGCAGTGCTCACCTCCAAGAGCGTTATGTAATAAAACATTATAATATCTTATTGAAAAATCCATACAAATTCACACTTTAAACTAAGATACAAATTTCAAGGAGTACAGATAAATTTTTATATATTACAAGGAGTACTAGAGAAAAATGTAGTCGTCATTTGATCAAGAATATCCCGATCGTTTATGGCTTTTGCTTATTTACGGCTAAATTAACAACGCTGTTAATATCTCGAACTATATAGCGTTGAACGATAATAGGATTCATAAATAATAAATTGGAAAGGATGTGAAAGAAAGTGTGCGTGGCCCGATTTAGGGTACTATCCAGTCATTTGCTTGGAGGGGCTAAAAAATCCTGTAATAAACCTCAGTCAGAATAGCCTCATACGTCCCGAGATATGAAAGAAACCCTAGGATTCACTGGATCCAATGTTAACATTTGTCGAATACCTCTTGTTGGACGTCCCTGGCCGATATTCGTGCTATATAATTTTAACATTTTGATAATATTTTAATCGAAAATCTTGCAGGGAATAAGAACTTTAGAGTGGGCTGCAAACAAAGATGGTAGGATAACATCGAGTTTGGTCTTGAGGAAAGAGGATGTCAAGGTGGAGAACAGATTCGTCCGGTAGAAGACAATGTCCAGCAGAGAACATTTACGAACTTGCAAATATGTTTCCTGCTTCCGTCATATGTGGGGGATTTTCTAACAACCTAAGCGACTGTAAGCTCCTCAAGGACTCTACTCCTTGAAGCCAGATAGTTTGATCTGTTAATCTGAATCAACTTTCAGGATTAGTGTTCTGTGAAATTAACAACCACTAAAATAAAAACATAATTACCAGCTGGGTGCACAAATAAAACTGATATTTTTTTTAAAACGTGTTTCTTTCAATCAATTTTCAAATAATACCGGTCACGAAAAAAATTTGTAAGTAATACACAAAACGTTCTACTTAGTGTTTCAAAACGTTATATAGACATATGCAAATATATAGCCCACGCATGTGTCCTGTGTTTATCATACTCATGTATTAGTAACCGATACTCTAAAATGTCTGTTCAAGGACAGTAAGAAGTTTGAGGCAGTGGATCCCTTCTCTGCAGATCGCGTTCAATCTTTTGTATTTGGTGGTGAGATCGGTATTAGCCGGCCTATAAACAATTTCACTCCACTTACGAAAAGGAATTTAGGGTGGGCCAAAATAAAATTCTTGGCAGAGAAGGAGAAAGAGAGAGACAGGAACAAGGACGTCTATGTGAACGGAGGAAAACAGCAAACAAGTCCCTTGTTACTGAGAAGCTGGAAACCTGACCTGTGTTCTGCGTGACAGACAGACTGACACAGGGAAGACGTTCTCACATCATTAATCTCAACGCACATGACGCTTAGCTCGTAGGCACCGTGAAACTTCAGAACACCGAAAGTCCCACTACTGTGATACAGACAAGCCATAAATTTACTGCAACTGTGTGTAACTTTGTCTTAAGGTTCGTCTGATGATCTCTGACTTTTATAAAACATGTCTTTTATATATGAATTCGTGCTTTGAATTTGTTTAACATATGTTTATTTATTTATACTCACACATAACAACAGCCCCTGTTGTCTGAAAACGCATTACGACCTTATTTCTGTGGAACTTACACGTACAATTTTGCAGTCTTATTAGCACAAATTCGTCTACACAAATCGTACCATGAAGTTTGAGAGGACAATTGTGGCAAAATTATTCTGCATGACAATGTTCTAACTCCTTAATTTCCTAATCGTGAGTTCTGAGGGCTCGTTTATTTTGCTGTCTTTGTCTCAGAACCGCCTTGAAATATTGATATCCTGCATTTTATCGCACATTGAATTTGCCATCTTCAGGGCAATATATATCTGTAGAATCTCCCGTTTATAAATATATCAGTGGTATCAAGATGCAGAAGATGTGGATAAATTATCTGGTGACATATACATATCTGTAATTAGTCTTCTGTGTAAAATACTTTGCCGTGTCATCCAGTTTGAATCAAAACGCACATCTTATACAATATTTAATAAAAAAATTTAATATAAAATGGTATAAAAACATATTTATTCGATGCAGAGTTATTAAAATTTGCAATGCTTGTTGAAAAACTGATCAGAAATAACATTTACAGTACAATGTCTAAGCGGACCCACATTAAACAAAAGCTTGTCGTAATAGCAAATTTGATTAGGCGCCTTAAATATAGGATTAAAGCAATGTTATTTGTGTCTAACGCATGGAACATACATGTATTAAATGAAAATATGGAAAGGAAAACCAAGAATACGTGTAAAACTAATGTTCTGAAATACTTTTTGTTTTCAGTTCAAACTGCCTTCTTCTGTGCTACACCCAGCAGTATTTATCACGAGTCCGACCGCTTCCGCGTCATTTTAGTTGGCGTCTTTATGCCAAGTTAGTGATTTTGGCTCTACTCGTTACGGCTTGGTTTATGCAACGGGACGGCCAAGCAGGTACATCGATCAAATAAAATTCTAGACGGTTATGTAAGCTGTACTGTAACAAGTGCAATCTTCGCCTTTGAAAAGAGTCCTCTGTGCCGCTGTATTTGAGGCTGAATGAGTCGGAGAGCCTCTCTGAACGTGGCGTGGTGGCCTTGACGAAAACTGTGTTTCTGTAGGGAATCGATCCCCTGTGTGTCACCTAGTAGTCAATGACTTTCATGACTGAACTATCCCAGTTCATTTAATTCTTGCGTTTAAGGACTAAGTCTTTCGCTGTTCTAAGATAGAAATATTTGTTCTCAATAAAAATAGCTTCATGTTGACGAACTAATTTTGTGACAATACAGCGAAATGAGAACTGTAAACGGAAATTCTATTGAAATAATTTGTAAATTTTTATACGAATCTTTTTACATGATAAAAAAGGATAGTTTCATGGTACCATAAAGTCCGTGTGTCTTCATTAATGACTTTTCAACCAATTAACAAATATTCAGGGAACTTGTAAATATTTTGCCATTAGAGGCCACAATGACCATATTTTTTCTATCCTACATCTATAATGCCATTATGGTTGTCTTGTGATCTTCAGATGTGGAAGTCACAGTAACGCTATCTAATGTATTGTCCTGATATTCTGTATGATAACAGGTTTATTTTTTTAAAAATATATCTTCTTTGTAGAATGTAAAATAACATGATGAGCCCAAAAGTATGTATCCTGCTTAGGATTCGGTTTTGAGAAGATAAGTGAATGACTGGAGATAAAACTGTAAAATTTTGTAGGGGTTAGATAATAGAAGTCACAGGATAGGAATTTAGATGTAACGGAAATCTTCCAAGTAGTTCTCGAATTACACATGATATACGGGCCAAAATGAGGCAGATTTAACAATTTTTAATTATATTTAAATTAAATAAATCAGAAACGTTTTTAAATAAAATTGATATTCGTGTGAGCTTGTGGAAAATAGAGAAACAAAAGAAAATCTTAAGATTACGTTTGGAGTTTAAAAAGTAGCCGGTTCAACACTAAGAAATGTAGTGGCAGAGACAAACTTTGAGTTTCTTACAACAATTTTTACGTAGTCACATTACGTACTTTTAGAAATTACCGACAAATATTAATAAATATATTGTATCAATAAAAAGTCTATAATATATAATTATAATTGATATAATATCTATTAATTTTTAGTTATTGCTGGCCTCGTCACTTTGACTAAACATTTTAAGAAAAATAAGTTTCGTAAATTTTTCCAGACCTCCTTATTACAAAGCAGTGGTTTCTTATTTAAACAAACTTTACATAAATATGTAGATTCACATTTGATATTTAATCTTTGCGTGTGTGCAGAGTGTACATATGAAGCAACTGGATACAGAAATATGTTCTGAGCATGCGTCGAGGGGACAAATGGAGAACAGTATCGAAACAAAAACTTGAAATCATAAAACACTACATACCTATATTTGATGTTATTATATGTCAAAACCGCAAACATATTTATATGAATTTATTTCTCACTACATCCAACATACCTACAAATATAATATAATTTTCTCACAAAGCCCATTGCAAAACCATTCACATACCAATGAAATAGCAGCAAATTCATATAGAGTTTTTATAATCACCTGGAATTGATAAATATTTTTAGCTCCGATATTTTTTTACAAGATCTAAGCTTCGCAACAAAATACTTTACCGAATGCTTTGAAAATCTGTGCATTTTACTCGTTTAGTTTGTGCCTCAATATAAAAATTTCGTAATGAAGACCTCAAAACGTATAATTTATATCCGAATTTACCGAAAAGACAAAGGCCTAACAGTGAAAACGTCAAAACATTTGTAGCGTGTTTCACGATGTAATTATGAGGAATATTTCTCACACAAAATATAAATAACGACTTAATAATGGACGCGTAGAAACAGTCTGTAAAGTAAAGTGTATCAGGAAGAAGTGTGCTACATATATAAAATACACTAAATTCGGATCAAAAATTGATAAACTGAAAAACTAAAATCGATAAATATGCCTCTATATATCACTAATTACCACAATTTAATAGCGGTGGATTCAGAGCAAACTGAAGGGCGTGGCCAGCATGCACAAAACACCCGTGAATCGATAACTGAGCCAAGCAACTGCAAAGCAGATAAATAAAAAGTAATAACTACAGATCAACTATCAAGAAGAAAACATGCCAAACTTACAAGTTATAAAATAGTTATGGCAGTAATACTAAATAAATAAACAATAATTATAAAGCAGCTTATAAAATATTAAGTATTGTACAACATTATTTAGGATCTATTGTTCGAAATTATAATTAATATATAAGCATAAACAAATTTATTGAATATTTTATTCATTTTGGCCTGCATAAGAGAATCCAGCGCTGGTGTATAAACGACTTCCAAGATGGCTGCTTCCGTCAGATGAGAGTGTCATCAATACGCTGTTAATATGCAATATACCTACTTGCTAAAAAAAATGGATATACCCATAAAATTAAGCTCTGATATCTACAAAACTGTCATACTTTCATTGTTAACAACACATCACTAAGCACACACGTTGTAACCAAAGAAACCACGATCATATGGTTTTGACCAGCCTACCAATCATACAAAACAAAAAAGTAACTGTATTTGTAACACCCTGCAGGATATTTGTTCTTCGCTATTATTGACAGACTTGTCCAACAGTGGGTCTAAATATAAGCAGAAAGCTTGCTGTCGAAAGATAAGCGTCACATCGGCTGCGACGTCAGATAGAAGCACAGCAGTTTGAGACGTCGTCCGTCGACACCCCTCCTCGTTGTCGTCTTTCGAGGAGAAGAGGGGTGGGTTGACGCCCGGCGTCTTTTGCAGCTGGGATGCTGTATGGATCCAACACAGTCCGGCGGTGATTGGACGCGCGCTCTCTTCGAGAGAGAGAGCTGGAGAGACGGGAAGAAGAGAGAGAGACAATAGTACAACAGACTACAGGGCTGCAGCTGGGGTAGAGGAGAGGGGAGATGGTGGATTTGGTACGCACACGTACAATACAAAATTGGTAGCTTATTAATCTCGTCCAATTTTCTATTCATTGACTATTTAAAAGATAAGGGGTGTTTTCGAATGCAGAAACTATGCATTATTGAAATATTATATTAGAAACTGGATTATTTCTATTAATTTATCAATAACAATACGAAATAATACAGTGAATTCAAGAGAGAAATTCGTACAAAATTTTAATCAGGAAATATGAAGGGACGAGTACATGGAATATTTATGCATAAATAGGATTATATTAAAACGGATCTTAAAAACTAGAATGTCGATTTGTAGACTTGATTCATAAGACTCAGGACAGACAGTATACGTTGAAGCCACCAGAAAGAATTATGGTATAGGAATATCTAAGAGTAAGTGAAATTACGAACTGATTATCTGAATTTAAGTGCGAAATTCAAAGAAATATTTTATAGGATTTTTTCGTAACAATTTCTTGAGGTATAACACGAACGTCTTCTGGAAGAACTGAGAAGCGCACGGCCATGTTAGCACTTTAGTATTCGAGATACGATAAACAGACTCCCGTTTAAGAACACATATTAAATTTAAAATTTATAACATCTACATTATTCACACTTTCCTGTATTTTTTTACGTGCATTACATGAACAGTGAGAATGTAGAATTAATTAGAAGACAGTGAGGCTTGATGTGCACTTAACAAAAATTTCTCTTTTCAAAAACGCAGGCCTACTTGAAAATACTTGGCTGATATCAACGAAAAACTACGAATTATATACTTTTAAGAATAACTCGAATATTGCAAATTTAGAATAAATAAGAAAGCCACAATCAGGACTTACAAAATTCATAATTAGAATCTTCATCCACATGTTAAAAGGAAAAGTAAATATTTTCGATAGTAAATAAAATATATGAATGAAATAATGCTATTCTTAAGCACAGAATCTAAGCTACACTTACGTATTGATGGTACTTACTTATTTTTTTATATTAATTGCAAATTAAGGAAACAGACTAATAATTTCTGTAACAAATTTATAAATAAACAAGTGTGGAGAGAATAATTCAATGTCCTCATACTTTAACAGGATCTTAACAACGACTATGATATAAAATATTTCAGGGCATTATTTCCTTATTAAAAATGGGACCAGTAAACATGATCCATCCTGAGAAAGAAATTTGCACGATGGTGAGAGTCAGTGTTGAATTCTACGTAAATTAACGAAACATAAACATGTTTTGTTTAGAATATTAATATATTTAATTATATATTTATTTATTAATTAAAAATGCCTGACTTGAGAATAAAGTTTAGTTCTATCACTTTTCTGCGACAAAATTTAAAACGAAATTAAATTTACTGACAACTCGATTTAATACGTAATAAGTTGATCTCTATCTTAATGTTGTTTATGAAAATTAATCGTAAAATGTTAGATTGACCCCATCTAATATTGTTATGAAATTAAATCGCTGTAACGAGTTCGCTGATAGTTGCTTCAGGTGCTCAAGAAATTACCCACATTTTATGGAAAACGCCACTGCATCGTACCCTGAACTAGTTGAACGGACTTCACACGTTCATACGTTTTTAATTTAATAACCACTTTAATAACAAGGCTAGCATCCCACCTAAGTCAACAATAATTACATTGGCGAATATGTAGCATGCATGGCGGATATGACAAATGCTTACATCTTGGTCGGGAAACCTGAAAGAACATTGACCATTCCCAAACCCTAGGCGTAGATTGGAGGATAATATTCACACGGTTCTTGAGAAAAATAGAATGTGTAAATGTGGACTGGATTCAACTGGATTAGGACACGGTCTATTGGCAAGGTCTTCTGAGCACGGTGACCAATAATCGATTTTCATAAAAAGCTGGTACATTATTGACGATTCTTTATATTTTCTTTTCAAGAGAAACTGTGCTCCGTGGAATTAATTTTTTAAAATATTGTGTGGCAGTAAATACAAGAGAACGCACGTAAACAAGAGATTAACATTTCGTGAACGTGCAGGTCCTATTATCGAAAACCACTTCAAAACAGTTATTCCGAAATTCCCGTTATTTCGATAATAAGTTTCAGCAGATGCGTCGAATATCAGGCTTAGTGGTGAAGAGTTCAGGAGTTTGTTTTACCTGAGGATAACTTCCCCGACGAATTGCAACCGGCCTCTTGCTGTTGTCGTCGTAGAGCATTACGTCACTCAACTTGTCAGAACTGCTGGTAGTTAAGATGTACTTTCTGGCCCGTATGAAAGTAGACACTTCAGAACTGAAATAATATTTACAGTCTCCAAAGATTTATATGATGGGCAAAGGCTGCTTGCAAATGATCAGACAAGGCTTCTTTAATAAAAATGAGATAAAGAAGAATATTTGTAAAAGGAGAGTAAAAGTAAAGCTGTCCCACTATATACACCATGTACGCGCTTGGGGGGAGTGGAGGTATAGCTCCTACTCATTCTTGACCTCGGCACTAGATGGGGGTGAGTGGTCAGCATCACGCCCCGGCCGGCTTTACCCCCGGTACCCATTGTAGAGGAGACTGGGTGGGTCCCAGAGCCGGTCTGGACGCAGAGGCTAGAGGAAAAATCCTCCGCCCCCGTCGGGGATCGAACCCCGGTCGTCCAGTCCGTAGCCAGTCACTATACCGACTGAGTTACGCCGGCTTGAAGAGTATTTCTATATTTCTAAATTTCTTTCCTGTAAAACTCAACATTTCCTCAATTGAAAGACTTTTTAATTAATAATGACCTGAGTGGAATATAAATAAGAAAGAATACACATAAACATTTCTTTTATTTAATATTTTATATTTTGTCTACTGTAAAATATATTCCCCTTTTCGTTCTTGCTTTCTTTTTATTGACATCTGGCATCTGTCTAAGTCCAATTTTCTCCTATGTCACTCTGCTTCTGTCCTTTTTCCGTGTCTTCCACTTCCTGTCATTTTGCTGTCTCCTACTTGACCTCTAAATTTCTTTGTGGTCTTGTCCTTGTATTTTCACCGTTTTATCTTGTTTCAAGAGTCTGACAGTTCGACTTGCTGAGGCTGGAAACCTCAGTAACACAACAAGATGCACTTTTAAATCCAGATTAAATTTAAAAATCTTTATTCTTTATCCTACAATTAATTTTTATTACCGAGATTCACCATATAGACGAGACTGCTGATCATTGAATATTTGCTTAATAAAACATACCACAACAATAAACTTTATTTACTGTCTATATTTATTCCCATTTTATAATTACGATACGAAATATAATTATACACCATCACTTGAGGTTGAGAACAACTTCCAAAGACGAATTGCAATACATTCTAAACATGACGAAGGTGATATTTTTTGTTTTCAACAAATCTCAATTTTCTACAAACAAACAGGAATGAATGTCACAATGAAGTAAAGTAATCGGTATCTTTTCGGTACCTAGTTCAATTCTTGATTGACTTCTGTATGGTATCATGTAATGCATGTGTTTATCGAAAGCACACACACATGTAATATAATTAATGTTGTTCTTACACCATAAAAAAATAAGCATCTTTTTACAGAAAAATGGCTAATAGCAATGAGAAGATATTATTACCAGCTTTATTGATTTATGTATACTGCATTATATTTTAATGAACAATTATTTTTATCTAAAGGTTTTCCTTTAATTTTTGAACTTTCTGGTATAATAATATCGAATATATAAGATGTATTATTGCAGAACACTAAGCAAGTAAAGAAAATGTACGTCTGATTTACAAAGGCAATTTCATTAGGAAACAATATTCAGAAAGAAAGAAATTTGTAGTTTTGGTACAAGGAAATAAAGACATATTACGACTGGAATAAATAAAATTTAGCACAGATAATCAAACATAACTTCGTACGAATTGTGAGTATAACTGAAGACAATGTTCTATGTTCTAAACTATACCTTAAAAAAAGAATTATTATAAGCTTTTCAATATATACAGTAAAACTCAGAAATTATGACGGTGTTTTGATTATTATAATATTAATGATATCAATAATTCTATTCGGTTTATTTATTCAAGTGTCTGATAACGGGCAAAGAAGGCCAATTGCAGCCAGGCACTAAAATGAAAGTAAAAGAATCCACAAACAGAATCTACAAATAACGTAAATATCAATAAATAACATTAAAAAGATAGAACGAAGCACGACATAAATTTAGAATAATAAAACCTACGGAATATGGACAAGCAGAAGATAAAAGGAAGTTTAATTATAAATACTTACATAAATTGTCCGTAAGTAAAATATGTTTTTGTTAAAAAGTTTAATGTCCTTGCAAGCAACAAACACAGTAAATGTAGAGTAGTATCTAATTATCCTAGAAGACATATTTATGCTGAAAAAATATAGAATAAAATGAATTTTCTTTAAATAAATAAATAAGGTACAGGACAACCAGATAACTGCTGCTTGGAGTAAAGTGTTCGGGAATTAAGTGTAACTAAAACTCGTCCATGAAACGCCCACAAAATATCTGCTGTAACATTAGGCAACAAATTTTATTTAAACTCTTTCAAGTTAGGACAATTCCGTCGTTGTACTGTATTATTGTTGTTATTGTTATTGCTGCTGGTACTGGTTCTGTTGTTGTTGTCGTTAATATTATTATTATTATTATTATCCGAAATCGCTGTAGAATAGTTTAATATCCTACTTCATATTAGGTAGTGCCTGGGTTGAAATCAGGGTCAGGAGACCGGCAATTTGGACTGATATTTTTATGATTTTTCTCAGTCCCTCAAGGCATGTGTATGAACAGCACTTTCATTCATTTTTCACAAATAATTATACCATCTGACTTTACGTAGTGTGAGCTGTTGACAGCGTAATTAAATCGACAAGAAGGCTGTTACTTAATAACAGCAACTCTTTGGATGTGAGCCGATATTTTTAGCCATTCTATGCTGCAGATAGCTTCAGTCATGCTGCCCTGAAATCGATTTTGACCATCAAAATCACACCGGGGAAAACAATTCTTGTACATCTTCCCTATTCCTCGAGGAACATCGTCTCGTCGATTCCCCAGCGTGCTTTTGTTGGGAATCTCACCACGCTCACTCTGCTCTCTCTCTCTCTCATTCTCTTCATCTCTCGCTGTAAAGGAAAGTTTTTTTTTCACCCGGACGTCGGTCTGGCGTCTCGGCGCGCTGCGATGCGCCCTCGCCCGTTCCGTTCCGAGTATTGATCAAGCTGAAGTACTCGATGGACGGGTCCACAAGAGGCCTTCGGGATGCGTTTAATAATAGTCTTAAATAGAAATAACCACTGACAGACGCTGCTGCAGAATTCAGAGGTCTCATACTATAATCTTAGTAGTCACACAGAAAGATTTGGAAAACTGTGTTTTAAATACCATACCGAATATTCTGAACTGATAACTTAGCAATTTTAAGCCCAATTCTAACTACTTTGTCCTACGTGCTTCAACAACCACAAATCTTTATTTTTTTATTTGTCTTTCTCAATTTACGCAACTATTATTTCCTCAAACAGCATCAACGACTTTATCTTTGTAATGGAAACGAGTCGTGTTTTGTATGCGGTACGGACTGCATTCTTAAATATTATTTAGAGAAACCTCGGTTTCAAAAAGCTTTGATATTTATGCAGAGTTTCATGAGGACCTGCTTTTTATGTTTCGCCTTCTAACCTAAACGTTTTTTCACTTTTATCTAAATTTATAATGAAATCCCATCTGCAACACTTTTGAAATTAATATGTGCACGAATCTAATATGGCGGTTATGCGAACTAGCGCAGCGCTTTCTTAATATTATTCTGAACTGATTTGGTATTGTAGAAAAAGTAGCAGGAACACCAGATCAGTCAAAATTATAACCAATCATTAGAATACGGGACTACAGCCAACTCCCGAAACGTCACACAGACTGCATTAAACATCGGCATACACTAGATTATATCAGTCTTAATACTTTTGTACTAAATCAGTCACTGAAACAAATCCTTAGAGAATCTATATACGTTTGTTGGTAGATTACAGAAATGCATAACTTGAGTTTATTTCTACTGAAAACAGATGGCAGCATCTATACAGACATTTTTCTGCCACAGTCATCCCGTCCTTTGACGTGATGTAGTCTTTAGTCTGTAGTCTGTACGCCTACAGATAACACAGGTTTTCGAGAAACCACAGACTATTTTACTTTCTAATTTTCTTTCTGAAATAACGTCAAGGTCACTGGCGGACTTACTGAACACCAAAAAATACACCAAAGCTTCTAATCTTTATACACCCGACTGTGGATTTACTTTTGTAATATGATTACTTATGTAACTTACTAAATAATTTAATGCAGCAGAGTCCTTTTAAGAAACTGATAGTCACTTAGCTAGTTATAAATTCCCATTTTTTATGAAAGTCGAAGGCTTATTACCGTGTTTACAAAAGCCAGCCAACCGGCCCCTTTCCAGAACCAACTGAATGAAGTCCACCCTTCACATCCTTAATTTACATTTAACACCAAACTCCATCTAAGCCTAAATCTCCCAAGTGGTCTTTTCGTTTAGATGTATTAACTAAAATGTATGCTCTTCTCATCTCCATTATATGTGCTATAAGTACCGACAATATTATCCTTCCTAGTAACATTTACCATTCTATAAATAATATGTAGACTACGTATCTTACCAATCTCTATTGCAATGGGTACCTTTTTACACTTGGCAATGAAAATGTAAACCATAACATGAACATATAAGTTAATACCAAACTGTACAAACAAAATATTTTTGTGAATAATACTTCGGTACGAAAGGACAGTAGTAGTAGTAGCAGTAGTAGAGCTTGCAGATATAATAAAAGTGATAGAACTTGTTCGCGAGTTTGATTTTTACTTTCAAATTTATTTAAACTATAATAAATTATTTGCAAGACAAAATAATTATTTCGGTTTTCGCAATACGTATTGAAACTGTGGACTATATCTTCATGAAAATGGAGGTCTTATGGGTTGCTACGCTCTGATGATAGAGCCAGTAAGTACCTCTGAAATGTAAGTAAAATTCTACCAGGCTACACGATTCAGCAACTTAGAAGATGGCCAGGTTTTCACTAACCACTGTAATTGCCTCAAATTTTATTTGGATCTATACGCTTTACAATCTCTAATTTCAATATTTGGCAGTGACGTGTATCGGATGAGCTAACACAGGGCTCAAGTAGCTCATAATCTTAAATTTACTATAGGTTTATGATAAAGAACTTGAGTTAGAAAATGTTATAACGGTATTAAAATTTTAGAAAACACTTTTGAAACCAATTCGTAGGTAATACATATTTTTGTACTTAGATTTGTGACTAAAGTAAGAACATTTGAAGAATAAAGCGGACACAGTGCAAACAGAACAGTACCTTACATCAGTGATTCCTCGCATAATCCAGTAAGCCTTGACCTTCCACAGAAGAAATGTCCAGGAAACAAATGGTAAAATATCCTGTTTAAAGTTCCACAACAAGAAAACTTCAAAACGGCCAACCTGAATTTATTTTTGGTAACAATTGTTTCTAAACACTCAAAATACATTTAAATACATAAAAATTAAACAATAGTTAAGTTCTATAGAATTCAATACGAGTTTAAACATTAACAGTTCCGCCCGTAAGAGTGGCTAGTCCTACACTGAAGAAAATAACCTAACTTTTTAAGCAGTCTTCTTCAATGCTGAGCAATTCCAAGTCACCTGTCTATCTCTTCCACTAAACAAACAAAGACCAAGGCCTTCGTTAATAGCTTAAGACTCACAGCAAATGTTAATACTCCATCCTCAAACAAACAGAAAACCTTTACTTCTAGATCGGCAGCTTTTTAACTCTTAGGGCAGTTTAAGTAAATAAATCGGATCCTAAGCTGAGCAAACACACACCTTTATAAGTATAATATTTAAAGTCTCTCTAATTTCTTATGAAAGTAGTTCTCCACTAACAAACAAAAATCCACATCTTAAAAATTAAAATCAGCTGAAGGTTACGAATAAGATAATACAGTAGGGGAAAAGTATTTTTAATTGAGCCTACTGTAGGATTAGTAGCATAAACGGAAAAAGGTTTCAAGTAACACTGACGTGTGATGGATGAGGGAGGCGTCTGT
>NW_019059813.1:294294-321188 GCF_000696155.1 Zootermopsis nevadensis
TTTTTGATGAATCAGAATAAACAAACTCCCGTTTAAAAAATATTTCCCATAGAATTTCCCCCTTAGAGGCATATCAGTAACCAAGCAACGACCGAAAGCAAATTTACAGACTCCCTGACATTAAACACAACATGGACTAAAGAGAAATTTAGGATCGCAAATAACAAATTGGACAAATAATTGTGCTACTCCACACTGAACCACTTCTTTTCGATGTGTTCTCCAAATGGCCGTTGCATTAGTTACAGTTAACGAGTAGAAGTACAAATAAGAAAATTCGATTTTGAGTCCCAATGCGGATATGTGGGGTAGGTTAGGAAAAGATCCGACCCTGTGTGAGAGCCATAATGACCACTGGGAGAATTGTAAACAAGCCGTGAAAGGGGAAGAATAAGCATCCCCAACAAAAAAAGTCTCTCAGCTCAGTCGACTGCTTCACAATTCTGCAGTGTCTCGCTCTACCGCTCAGAGTCCCTTTCTGATTAATGACTCGTTGTGCTGAAAAACTGCACACTGCAGTATCAGAGGGACTGGATACCAAGAAAACTTAAAAAAAAAACTCTGACCGACTCTCAGACGTGGGTTTGCTACAGTCTAATGCGGGATGTGTGTGTAATAATACAAAAGAAACAAAGAAACAAAGGAATAAAGAAATTAATATGGAATTAAAGAAAGATAAGGAAAACAAGGTGAAATAAGCAAGAAATGACTTTTGATATTTTTATACCAGTAATCGAGTTACGTTCGCTTGTAGGTAACGAAAAACAAGACACATGCTTCCACCCCTGTTAAATATTAGTTCAGTTCTATTGTCAAATAGACATGATAATATATAGGAAATGTTATATTTTGGAACACCTGTCCTGCAAAAGTAATTAATTTAATTTAAAATTAGTTTGTAATGAACATTATAGCGATACTAATATGCTTTTACAAATCTGCGTAAAATACTTTTAGCGTATAAAAAGGTCCAAATACCGGCTAATACTTATTATAAAATAAAATTAAGCCAAAAATATTTTTAACAATTGAAATTTGCCTCCGTAGTATACGTACCAAGAGTGGGTCCATTCTTATCTTTCTATCACTCATCGTGTAAGTATGTCTTAAAATATAAATTGATTAAATAATTAGATTTTTGTAAAGATAACATAAAAATCACACTCTCTATTTTTCTTTATGGTCTATTTAACGATGCTGTCATTAGCTCATATTATAAAGCATCGAATAATCGGACGGTTAACGAATATTAAATTTTAAAGAATATGGAAGAAAGTGGTGATGATATTAACCCATCTCTGAGGAAAACTACGAAAACCCCTGCCACCATGGCCGGCCTCCGGGCCGAGATCTGAACCTCACACTTCCCGAATTCGGACCATAATTCGTAACCACGCCTCCGAAAAACAAAACAATGTTTGTCTGAACAATGAACCATGCCCTCAATAAACTGGTATATTTTATCTGCCAAAGGTGGCGGTGTCTCATCCGCACTGGCTGAACGTCGCCTCCCAGCATTATAATTCGTATTTCTTAAATCCCGGGCCGAAATCTCGGAGTTCTGACTACTTTCGTTTTGTCCGTTCAGCGAATGAGGGGATAATAATTTAAAATAGGTCACCACTGTTCACTTATTTTAAAGTTCGGCTTAACGTATACAGTTGAAAGTGCAAGGCAAACAATCTTTCACAAGCTATCTCAAAAAATGCTTTTGTTTTAAAATGTTGATTTAAAGCTTAAACAAAACCAATCAGTTTTCTGAACATTTTCGGGACAGAAACTGAAAATCATAAAACAAGTAATTGCTATTCACATCTTCAATAACTTTTTTAAAATGTAAGTTTAATAAAACTACATCTGATAAATTTTTACCTGTAATTTAAAAGGTCACATCCATTAACCTGCTGTCTGTTCAAACCCAACGTTTAAAAGCTATATTTTTACCTTTTATTCTTTGGTTCAATTCCATTCCCTTTATATATCTTGTCATTTCTTTTTATTGCAGTCTCGTTCATTTATCCCCCAGGAAGTTAATACAAGTTTTCCATCGTCTTTCATCTTTCTATCGCAGCTCCTGCTATAAAACGTCACTTTCTATTTATGTTATCAGAATGAAGGATAAAATGTTACATACAATGACATTGAGTTTTTCACTACAATGCAATTCTGTGTAGAAACAAGGGGAAAATTCAGTTAAATAAAACATAAAAGAGGCGTAGAAATTATGACTGTTATGAAATTTACCTCCCAGTTTCCTTCACAAAAAGCTAGGATTTGTTCAGGGTCTAGTAGATAAATGTTCTTTTTTCTGAAATTTGCTATTTTCCAAAACAGCAAGAACTTTGAATCTTCTGTCTGCAAACATAAAAATAAATGAATGAGGTCACCGAACCTCGATAGATGCAGTCGTAAAATCGAGATGGTAACAAATCTTCGTACGTAAACTCAATTATCTTTCAGTTGTCGGTCAGTTTATTTATTACATATCGAGATATTTCTTCATAAACTGAGGGAGTTTGAAGAGAATATTTGGATCTAAGGCAGAAGTTCCAGGAACATGGAGAAAACTTTTTAAAATTGATTTTCATAATTTTAGGCCACCCTTCGTGTAGGTAGTGTTCAGAGGAGAACTGAGAAAAGCGTACGGAATTTGATCTAGGAAATTGGAAGGAAAGATTTACTTGGGAGACCTCGTCATACATGGGAAATGGATCTTAAAGGAATGAGTCTTGACAATATGGAATACATTCATGTGGATGCTTGTAGAGCCAGTAGCGAGGTTTGCGAACATGATAATAAAATGTAAGATTTGAGGTTTTCGCAGCGGTGAGTATGAAGAATTCCGTCTTCTGGGTTGTTGCGCTGTGTAGTCTGGCAGTATGACCTCTGAAACGTTGGTTAACATCGACCAGACTACACAGTGCAACAACCCAGAAGACAGAAATCTTCATCGCCCTGATGACGGAGGCAGTATGACCTCTGAAACGTTGGTAAACATCTACCAGACTACACAGCGCAACAACCCAGAAGACGGAAATCTTCATCGCCCTGATGACGGAGGCAGTATGACCTCTGAAACGTTGGTTAACATCGACCAGACTACACAGTGCAACAACCCAGAAGACAGAAATCTTCATCGCCCTGATGACGGAGGCAGTATGACCTCTGAAACGTTGGTAAACATCTACCAGACTACACAGCGCAACAACCCAGAAGACGGAAATCTTCATAGCATAGATAACTTAGAAAGAATCGCCCTGATGACGGAGGCAGTATGACCCCTGAAACGTTGGTAAACATCTACCAGGCTACACAGCGCAACAACCCAGAAGACGGAATTCTTCAGGATAATAAAACTTTGGTGCCCTAAAAGACGAGAAACGCTTGTGGCTTTGAGAAACATGGTATTTATCCTCTCTCCCTTTATTCAAATGGTTTATGATTGTACGAGTATAAGCAAAGTGTTTAATACCTGCTGTAACATTTCGCATTAAGGGATCTGTCCCAGGAGGCCCAGTGTCCTTGCCACAGTTTCTTGACCTGCGACACTCTGCCTAATGACTCTCCCAGCAATGATGAATGTTTCTTGCCGGCTGTAATGACATCATTGGTGTAGGTCAGTGTGCTAACGGCTTTCCCCGTGACATTAGTATACTTCGCTGCCCTCTATAACTTATGGATGACGGATACGCAAGGCTAAAGATCACGATGAAGTAAACGGAACTTATCAACAAATTAAACTGAAACCGAAGCAAAAGATTCACCTCATTCTCCATCAAATCATTTCATAAAAAATATTTAATAACTCCTACAATTATTCTTTCATAGAAAAGAAGCGAATTGTATTATTTAATTATTCTGAAGTTCTTTACACATATGTGGATGATTCAGAGGAAAATGATTGTAGGTCATTAAACTCATCGCAAAGAAAATAAATACTTTATTAATTTATCATAATGAAATTAACATATCTCGTGCTAAAAGTTTTCATGAACAATTTTGGTTAAAAGTGTAATTGTTATTGGAACAAAGTAAATATAGTATTATAGAAAAATGTTACACTTTACAATCAGAAAGACAAAATGTCTCTGGCTTACATTCTTCGGCTTCTGAGCCGTTTACTATTGGACCAAAGAGTATAGTGAAATGGCATTGAAGATAAACGGTACGGAGTTTTCTGTCGATTGGTTACTTTAAACGTCAGTTTGTTGTTGGTCTGTTGCTTCATTAATTTTACATATTTCGATGTTAAAACAAAAATTCTTATAAAAAAATAGTAACACCATATAAATGTTTCATATATTGGTTAATTCAAAATGATGTTTTAATTAAAAAGCTAACAATATTGTATGGTTTTCGTAGTTCAATAAATACAAAGCTTATATATTCTTTTGGAAAAATTTAAAAATTTGTGATAAACATATATTTATCTGCATTAACATATAATATGTGAAATCGTAAGCCCAAAATTTGCCTACGCCTAGTGAATCACTTAGACATGAACCACGTATCTTTAAACACCAATTTTAGTCAAGAAAGTCTCATTAAAATCAAACAGAAAGCCATATCAACGTAAGACAGACATTTCTCTGGCAGTCCAGATGTGTACTAGCTACCTGAAATGAGCATTTCATTCTCACTTTAATACCTGTAACTCAGATCACTAAACTTTATTAGTTGTGTACCTGCTTACAATTGGGTACTCCACAAACTAATTCTACTCATACCATTTAATCGCGTATAATAAAAGAAGCAAAATATGTTTCTTCAAATGCGTACTTGAGTAGTCGCGTATTTCGAGTTTAAGTGAGGATGTAAAATACATAAACAAATATCAGTTGGAGATACATTTAATATATAATTTAGGAACATAAAGTATGTAAGTTAATATGTTTAGTAACCTACTTCAAAATAGCAACGGTTATGAACAAAGTCTCTCTGGCAGAGAATATAAATATGACCGCTTTCTGGGTTATTGGACAGTGTAGTCGGGTTTACCGACGTTTCTGATGTGTTGCTGGCTTCAACAGCATCGTGATGGAACCAGACTACTCGGCGCTGTAATCCAGAAGATTGTCATCTTCAAGATAATCGTTCCTGGTCGGAAAACATAATTTATTTTACAGCATACAAATTTAACCATAATACCTTCCAATCCGTTATACTTCGAATGTCATATAAGTTTAATTTTATCAGAAGTATGTAATGTGTGAAACAAAGGCAAGAATGTTAAACAAGGAACAAAGGAAACTAAATACTGTAAGTTCTATCTTTTTAAAAATATTCGTGTCACAGAAACACTGATATTGATTTTTTCGTTTGCAACAAAGAAAAAAAAATTGGAATCTGTCTAAGGAAAGGGACTGAGGAAAAGGGGAGGCATCACAGAGGCTGCAAGATATTGGCTAGAGGGAGGGGAGAAAATAATGAGGGTTCTAAATACACTCCCCCTGGGAAGATGGGCGATATCTAGGGTCGCTCTTCAACACTCGCTTCCCTACATTTAGTTTTCAACTTTACCGATAGATGGAAGCACGCTTCTCTTTGTATGTACGAGCATTGAAATTTGTAAAAAAAGACGCCATTACTGAATACAAATAACACGATCTGCCTAGCATCTACACACTCGCAAGTCCCACGAGGAAACTTTAGTATTAAATTTGACTCATTTTTAGACAAATGCGACATATACATGGACCTATTATTTACATGGTCAAAACGAATTAAG
Organism: Zootermopsis nevadensis; assembly: GCF_000696155.1. The sequence goes on from NW_019059813.1 coordinate 300,023, forward strand.
AGGAATAAGCAAGTTCAAAGGTTAATGATGGTAAGTATTAAATGACGATGATAACTGATGGCAAGGATAATGATAATTAAATAATAATTTCAAGAATGGTAATATTTTATGGTGATAATTATAAATTAATGGTTTGATAATAAATTATTATTTTAATATTATTAGGCTCTTATTTTACTGCAATGACGTTTTTAGATTAAGTTCAATAGAGCATACGGCTAATCTCTCAGGCTTTGATTTATGACTCCTAAATGAATAAAAGTATTTTACAACTACTTTTCTCATTGTCTGTAAGAAATAAAGATAGAAACAAATAATTCACAAAATTATTTATAGCTCACACGGAATCAACCTTCACGTGTTGGTCTATAAGTTTTACTGTTCAGTTTACTTCCATTTTGTAAAGTAGGATCCAGCTGATATTTCCTCTCTTTTTGAAGTCATGTTTTATTCCACAATAAACATGTGACGCTCAGAAATTAAGCGCAAAATTAACAGTTGCAGTTCTGATGAACTTTCGTATATGTGAATAAGAGATTATGCGTATGAGGTAGTGCGAAACCCATTAGAAAATGTACACCGGGTGAAATCTAGCGGCGATGTTCCAAAACTTAGTGGACATATGAAAATGGCGGGATAATCAAAAAGTGAAGCACATATTTGTAACAATTTATTTTAAAACAAATTTTTTTTTAATAATTAAAATTCCAACTACTTCTCTCCTTAAACTTAAGCAAATGACAGATATGTTAATATACGCGTTCTTTTTCACTTTATATTATTCTAAATTCCGCAGTTAGAGGAGGACTTTAATGTACATTTAGTTTCACGTGTAGCATCTATTGTAGGCTTATAGTTTATCGGGCGGACAGAACTGCGGTTACGGGACGTGTCGTGGGGTCTTCCCGGCGAAGTCAACATAGATTTACCGATGATTGTCGAACATAGCTTTGTTATTGCGTCTTGGTGCCTTGTTATTTATTTTATAATGTAATATAGATTTCAAATTAATGAGCATTCATATGAACAGCTTGTATGTTTACAGTTTTCAGTTTTATTATTATCTTTCAAAAACAATAGTTAAAATATCCGATGTTTTAAGGCCACGTAAAACGAAACTCGCCATTTGCACTAGCTACTTCAATACAACTACAATTTCTTTCATAATGCATAACCTAATCAGAATAAGTAGTAAGATCTGCACTAACTGCATATATTATATAATATAAGATATATAGACTTATTAATATTCGATTTCTATAATTATCATAGGGACGTTACCACGTGCCGTAATGCGTACGATAAATAGACAATTACGAATGGACAGCAAGAAGGCTAAACTTAACATAGAAGGGGTAGGAGAAAGTAACATGTTTCATGACACATATGTAGACTATAATTATAGTTCAGGCATGCCGAAGGCTTGTGTTCTTTCTTCAACTTATTTTTTAACTTATGAAAACGGAGTGGTGCCTGCCTCCCATTAAAAGCATTTTAATTCTTACTATATAACAAATGTTAAAATCCATTTAGAGTCACAAAGTGATAGCATCTTAGACTGCTTCGTAAAGCTTCTCGCATGAAAAAATTTACTTTGTTTCCTTGCCACTGTCATGTCGGATTTGTATCTGCATAAAATGTAGAAAGAGACATATTGTAAATCAACTTAAATAATGTTTTACTAATTATGAACGAAATAAAAGGATTGAATCGTGTGATAAACGTGTACCAAACATGCAATATTCTATTGACAAATGTTATTTTTGAGAAAGTCCTATGAAAAATTAGTATCAGAAAATGAATGGTTTAGCCTATTAATTTTTACTTTTTGAAACCTACAAGTCTGTTAAGGGCCCACTGCAGCTATTTCTTTCTCTATGTTTTACGTGCATTATTTTATATGGTAAAACGCCGTATATTTCTGTGCATCGTTTTATATGGTAAAACGCCGTATATTTCATCGATTAATAATTCTTGCACGTCAGACTTTCACTTTACAGTTCATGTAATTAATATTTCCAGGTTTCTCATATCAGAAGTCAATATAACTTACTCATATTTTTGGTGCTGAAACACAGTGGCTATACATTCTTGTAAATGAATGGATTTACATTCCTCTCTTGACGGAGCCGTGACAGCTAACGCAGAAATGTGATTGGCTGCGGGTTAGATGAGCAATATCGCGACGTCCAGAATGGCTCTGGGATCCATACAGCGCCCCGTTCAAATGTTGCAGACAATTCTTAGCCCAAGGTAAAAGGTAAACTGGCCAAAACATTACTCATAGACAAATTTCTAGTGCTGAAGTCAAGAATTCCTAGATACTTAACCCACTTCTATGGACATGTAAGATAGTACTTAGACTCAGGTGGTATTCTTGTCATAATTATTTCTATGTAATATTTTGCCTTTGTTAAATTATTTGTTACGAAACGTACAGAGTAATTTATATTTAACACTTTCAGTTATTTACGTGTTTCTGGATGCTGCAATGCATATATACAGTAATTTTAGGGTGCGTGAAATCAAATATAGACCTGATTATTAAATCTTAAACAAAAGTTAATGCCATGTATTTAGTGTTTAAATACATATTATTATACATTTCCTGTAATCCGAATAAATGCTCCTTTCGGCCTCCACAAAATGAGTTTTGCTACAGATAATATTTTATATTGCATATTTCTTTACTTATTCCCAGTGAATGTTAATATATTCGATATGTATTATCAGTGTCCCTTACAATATCCGCGCGTCTTATGTGTTTCTGCATCACACACAGTTCATTCGACATGACAGCCTATTTATAAATAAGACAAAATGTAGGACAGAGAGACCACTTGTAATAAAATTACCACATTCTTTTTGAGAGGCAAACAAGAAAGTTCGTATTCACACTGCATGCTACAGTAAGGCCTGCTTTATTGAAAATTCTGTGTTAAGCCTTAGGCGCGTTCATTTCTTATAATTAGTGTATTCTTAACCTTAGCCTGTGAATTCAAGTGACTTCTATGTGAGTTACTTAAATGCAATATCTAACCGATATTAAAAATTAAATTGGAGACACAAGCAGATAAATGATGAACTAACGTTAAGAGTTAAATTAGTATTAATTGTCATGAATTATGTGCCTAATTTTGCTGAACGCAATATAACTTTAAATTTTAGCTCAAACGGGAAATGCGTAAAATTTGTTTTTACTGAAGGATGAAGCTATGAAGATTGAGACAGTATGTTTATCCGAAACATTAATACGTACCTACACATCCATATTACGTTTCAAAATAGAAGAACAACACCAATTTTTCCACCGCTGTGATAACCTCAGATAAAAAAATTCTTTCGCGTACTAAAAGTCGTGCACATTTCAATTCGGTTCTGTACGTAACAAAGACGTCCTTATTGTGTAATACTGCAGAGTCTACAGGGAATTGGGAACCATAAATATGTATTAACTATTTAGCTTCGAATTTCTGAGCTCCGTGGTTTTAATTGTTGAGACAATATATCGATTATATCACTCAAATTTTACACAAAGTCTCAAAACATTTAGCATCACGTCGCCTTTGCTATCAAAAGAGAAAACCGTTATGAATATTAGACCTCCACCTCACGCATTCTCTTAGAAAACTTTGTTTTTATGGTGGATAAGAACGAAATACATAGTTTTATGAAAGCGTGCAGAAAAATTAAAATAACAACATTAACATATATCATGTAGGCCGAGTCTTTAAATTATAATTTAGGGTCACATAGGACACAAACAAATATACAAACGTAAGTTTATCTTTATTAAGTTCGGTGAATTTTGCTTGTTAACATTTGTAAAAAAGGCATACATGAACTTAGCTCACATGACTAGCTAATTAACTATATGGCTCAGGAAACCCGAAGGTTCATCACCGAATTACCCAAGCCCTCCTGGGTAAGCAAAATCCAATCGCCAGCTCACATGACTACATTCCTCATTTTTTTTAATTGTTACGTTTAAGACACACACACACACACACACTAATTCATTTAACAATTCGGTTCCGTTGTTATAACAGCAGCGAGCAGAAACAGTTACAAGGAAGAATAAAAAGAAGCAGTTCACATATAATGGGATCACTACTTATTAAATACAACCTCAGAGCACAATCCACCTTCGTCCTATGTAGCCGACACACTACTAACTCTCTGAGTTTGGTCACTGAACCACCCCTCATGACTTTTCCCATTATCTTTTTTTTTTTTAATGATGACGTGAGATTTCCTAAGTTTCTTTTTTGTGTTATTAGTAATGCTTTATTGGTGAGTACTTCTGATAATTAGTACAGAAAGCATTAGTACTCTGAGGGAAGCGAAAGGACCCCAGAAGACCCCATGTTGTTGCGAGGAGCAGGCTATCATTAGACAAAGTCTGTCGTGAGAGGCTCTGCAAGACTGATTGCTTTTCTTACACGAACACCGTATTATGGCTTCATAGTAACCTTGGGTACCATTAACCTACTTACGGCCGCGTTAAAACGGTATAAAATATAGGCCTGTTATTTTCTTCACCACAACTTAGACAAGGTCAAGGTTACGAGAGACATACTGTTGCTGTATTCCATTACGATTTCTTAATATTGTATACGCCAGACAAAGCCGCTCCACTAACTAGAAAGAAGAAACTTGTATTTTATGTCTCCCGTAGGATTCCAGTTACAGCAAATCTTAAGCTTGCTAAATTCTATTAATTCTGACTTTACCTTAACAGGAGAGATGTACAGGGCGCATAGCACATATAAACTGACGCGAAGTGCGTACAAAAATGTGAACGAAGAACCTGGATGCGTAAGAACAGTTCGAAGCCGCAGACTTAGATGGAAGGATAATATTAAAATGGATTTTAATAAATAGGAAGTAAAGGTGTGGATTGGATTCATCTGATTCAGGATGGGGATATGGTGGCTCTTATGAACACGATAATGAATCTTCTGGTATCATAAAGGGCTACAAACTCTTTGATTAGCTAAGCGACTGTTAGGTTATCAAGGACTCTGCTCTGTGGGGTTATATTTTTAAAAGGTTTCTTTAACACGAGAAGAAGTAGGTGGGACTTTAAAAAATGTTTCTTTCTGCTAGCAAGTTTTCACAAAGGAACACTGTACTTGTATAAATAATGGCATTACCCTGACCTGGGTTTGTTCTAAGTAGTGGGATTTGGGTGCAACGAAATGCTACTGAGACACATGTTACTTATTTCTCTTTGCGATATCTTAGCGTTTACGAACTTTATTGTTGTTAGATTAAAAATGGACTGATTAGACACGGTAGCAACAATTTTCTGAGTTATTTCGATCCATAAACACGCGTCCGTAGACTTCATTTGGTACATGTCCTGAAATTCTAAACTCTGGCGAGAGATGCTGTATGGATACAGATCCAATGAGCCTACCCATGACGGAAAAGACGAAGTTTTGCCGATATACTTCCTGCGATAACAGACATTTTTCGTGAATATATCAAAATCAGAGTTAACTTTTTAACTTGTGTGAGATTTGAGGTTCTCAGAGCAGTGAAGATGTTCGATGTTAATATTATGGTTTCATGACGCCGTGTGGACTTGCAGGTACATACCAACGTTTCGGAGAAACCTACTGGGTCCATCTTCCGCCCTGAAGACGGAGTCAATGTATTCTTCTAAAATTTTGGTTTGTACCTACCCACATCGATATTTTAAAGCATCATTTAATTACATTACACCGACAATATATATTCTTTCATATTGAATTATGTAAAATACACTTCTTCAGCTAAATTTAAGATCTGGAAGATATTTTCTTCTGTTCGATATTAATAAATTTCACATTTTTAATATCAGTAAATGAAGAAATAAAAATTTCTATATTTGTGTGAACCTACATTTCATATCCATAATCACAGATCAGTATAGTCGGCAGCGTATAACTTCTATGCCATGCGTCAAACATTCTGATCTCTGCTTCGCATATTGTACAAACTTCGAGAAACTGACACTGATAAAAAAACAGACAGAATATACGAACCAGAAGGTTGATCATTTGTGCTCACAACACAGCCACAGCCATTCTCGTCACCAGCCAGGGAACACACTGAATCCTCCATAAACGCGAAGCCCAACGTGTAACAATAAAGGGGGATCATTTTGAATCCGTGTCAAGTGGACAAAATTTATTACCTCCCTCGACCACTTCCCCTCTTTCTAACTGTATACTTTACATCTACGACATTTACCCCCTTCCCTCAAAAGTGTTCCTTCTTTACAACTCTGCCATACATTCTCGCTTTTCTCCAACCCCTGTACAGTGCCATAAAGGCAAAGAGGAACATTAATTCCTCATTTTCACCAAGCTTCTCTCTGTAAGGATGATTTGTCCATTAGATGCAGCGATAAGGCAGATACAGACGTTACAGAGGCAGCCCTCACGGTCTTAACGGCCACGAAAAGCAGAGAGCATTTTATGACACGCCACATACTCAGGTAAGCTCTAAATTACCTAGCTCGATTACTGATCAACTCCTACGATTCTCATACAAGATGGAATTGCTACATCACTTTGGATCAAAATGCAAATTGAAGCAATGTTCTTAGAAGAGAAGAGAAGATACATCCGTTCCTGAATTCAAGATACGAGTACGAACACTTTTCGTTATTGTATTTAACCCGCCTTTTATACGCGGCCAATTAAACTTCTAAAAACTTTAAACTTGAAAGAACCTAATTTCGAAAATACGTAGAGCCAGTAATTTGAAAGTATTTGTGTATCACTTATTCTTAAAGCGCAGTATTACAAGTAGAACACTAGTAGCAGTGTTTCATATGTGAGTGTGTATGGAGAGAGGTAGGCCTATATGTATATATAAACATGAAATAGATTGGTTACGATCTGTTACATGTTAATTTTGAGTGGAAGTGAGTCACATATTGTAAGACATGTTCCAAAATTTCCTGGAGATACGAAGTAAATATGACGTGTTAGATATATTAACTTGAGGCTTGAACACAGCCTATAAAAATATCCACTGGTAATTACTGGGAGATGGACAAGTGACACTTGAAAAGAGGTATCGTCAGATTATTTCCTGTGAGAAATTCATAGCGATAAATTTTCGTCCTCAAGTTCTATTTATATTTAGGACATAGGCACTTGTAGTTTTAAGCACTTATGAAAAAATAAGATCCGGTTAAACTTGATATATTCTTGCTATAGTTCAGTTCAAAATCTTTCTTTCCACTCCCGTCCAAAAAAATGAAGATTAAAATACAAAAATGTCTGTAAGTTAATTTTGAATATTATTTTCTATAGACATGCGGCCCAGCTTCTCACATTTTACAGGAGATAATACGTTGGATGAGTCCAGAAACAACGTATTGAGGTGATTGGAAGTAAGAGGGAGTAAGGTACAAGGGAATGCAAAAGAATTTTACAATGAGAATTACTTATTTTTTATTTTTAGCCAAGTAATATTATAGTGATCAAATCAAGAATAATGAGCTGTGCGAAACGTGTAACAAGTAAAGGAGAGATAAAAATTCTTACACAATTTTAACCCGGAAGTATGAGTGGAATTGACCACTTGGGAAATCTATGCGTTGGTGGGAAGATAAAAGAAGAATTTTTAAGAAAATAGATTAATATGGACTGGATCTATGTGTCTTATATTTGGGGATACAAGCGGACTCTTTCCAACACAGTAATGAAATTCTGGGTTTCATAAGCGGTAGGTAATTGGAATTGCTTGCGCGTCTAAGGTAAACTTCTTAGTTTCTCAAAAAGTGTGCTCTATAGAGTTTGGGTTAGGTCTTTGATGGTTTGTATTTGCATAAGGCACTAAAAATAATTGTTATATTTCCAACATCATCATCGTATCTGACAACCTTATAAAGGTAACTGGAAAATAAGTGACTAATTTAACACATTTAGTCATCGGCGTGCATCGTAACATTACATCACATGAAACAATTATACCTACAAAGGTAAATCGATTAGATTACTCACGCATGCTCTTAGTAACCCTGACCCATTTATTAAGATTAGTTCATTTTAACGGACCCTTCGGATTAGGTTTCTCCACACCTGAAGACGGAAACAGAACTCACTTTGCGAAAACTTGCGTTATAATAACATCATAACGATGGATATAGTTAAATTATAACTAATCTGAATATTTTTGCCGGAAATATTAATACAGAAATAAGAAATTGGTCTACACATATTGTCCGAACATTTCTCTACTTCAAATTATCAGTGTCTGGTCATTATACTACGCACAAACAGATTTTATATTTCATCAAAATATATGGTAATATTATGAAGTAGTAAACCGACCTGATTTCCTTTGTACGGTATTTTTGTAAAACTTATGACGATATTTTGATTTAGAATCCTTCAGGTTCAGGAAAAGTAATGGACGGTTCCTAATTTTGTGTACATGTTGTTATGTGTACGATAAAAGTCAGAAGATTTACAGAAATTCCTATATAATTAATGTATAAGTAATATAATTCAATTAAATTCTTTATTATTAGAGTGCTGCATCAACAGCCAGATGGTCAATTGCAGATAATAATAATAATAAAGTCACTCGAAAAATATTTGGTCAACATCCAGGGCGAACACGAAATTAGGAAACTTCAGAAAACAGCTAATCTAGGAACATCACGAATCATTCGAAAGACGCTGACGTAAAATAATATACATATAGTCATTCCTCACAATAAAACTATATAATACATGTAACACGTATTAAAAACAAAATGTTTTTCAGAAATAGCTGCTGCACTATGTACCTCAGGGGCAAGGTTTGTCTTAGGTAAGGTTGTCAGTGATAAATAATTTATGTCTCATTACTCCATCATAATTTATATTAAAAAACACTCAGACGAAGATCGGAGACTTTATACAGACTATTATAAGTTAAACTTTGTTCAGAGTTGTTATTTTCTGAATTAGAGGGTAATCAGTTTTTTAACATTTTTCCAATACATCAACGTAGAAAAGAACACTTTAAAAAATACACATCATATTATCAGGTGATACAATGGCCAACATACTCATATTTATTTATTTAAAGACGTTTTACCCCATCGTATTCTTTAATTGATTTATAGCACAATAAACAATAAACTTAAAGAACAAAAAGTAACAGATAATAACCTAATTTAAGGTAGTAGCTAGTAATGTGGGCGAACTAAGGAAAATTAGGACAAATTCTCAGGCAGGGCAGCCGGCCTCCGGACTTGGATAAGAACCTGGAACTTCTTAATTACTAAGCACGAGCGAAAACTATAACGAAGACAGACTTCGTTACAGTATTTTTTAAAATACTGTAACACTGCAGTAGGATTTCGTTAACTCTGATGTTCACATTTTCATACAGTCTCACTTATTATATAAATTTTCATTTCCATTGAAGTGGATAATACTACTAATAGACTGGTCGATAAATTCCTAGCAAACCCTAGAAGCATGGCAAATTTTCTGCTCCTTGTATCGGAAACTAAACAAATTTTGCGCCTACATTTATATGTACTCATTAATGATACAAGATTTTAAACATCTTGTAGTAACACAAAGTGACTGAACTTATTAGTGCCCCTATGCTTTTCATTTTCGCCAGCTGATCGCATAGATCTGTAAGTTTTGCTCACTTTGAGAACTAGGAAATGGTTCGCTCCCCAACCTACCGTCCAGGTCGCCATTTCACCCCCTCGCAACGTACAACCCGCTATGGCAGGGTGTGGAACTTCCCCCTTAAGATCATCAATCATTTCGCCAGGAGACTACAGGACAATCGCTTCGCTTCGACTCTACGAACAGCTGTCGAGCGCGCGAGACTACACCACGAACACAGTCAACCTGAGCACTCATCACTGCCGTAAGCACAATTAGGTAACCCATTTCTCCTAATCCTGGACATGAAATAAATCAAAAAGATTTGATAAAAGTTTACGTATTACTAGGCCTAGCCCTACTTCGGGCCCTCACCCTTGGCCCTCTAAAGCCGAAGCTTCTGTAAATAATATTTAAAAGTTCAGTTCTTACCTCAAGGAAAACACAAAATTTCACCATTATTACAAAGATCATATGATTAATCCTGATGCAGGAAATAATCGCTATTTATTCTGACAAACATATGAAATGTTGAAGATTTCTGTCTTCTGGGTTGTTGTGCTGTGTAGTCTGATAGGTGTTTACCAACGTTTCAGAGGTCATACTGCCTCCGTCATCAGGGCGATGACGGAGGCAGTATGACCTCTGAAACGTTGGTTAGCATCGACCAGACTACACGGCGCAACAACCCCGAAGACAGAAATTTTAATGGTAAGTTATTCACTGTTAAAGCAGGTGGTGTTTATTATTACCACTGGACTTTAAGAGCTAGTTTAGAACACAACATGAGGGCGTCTGAGAACGAAGTACTGACTGGACTCGCTAGAGACAGGAGAAGATTACATGGCACAGTGAGCAGCATCGTATTTTGTACTCTCTCCAGATATTACTAAGGCGACCATATCAAAGAGGATGAGACACGTAGTACAGGTAAATTAAATTTTTATGATTTTAGTCCGAAAATCTGAAAGGAAGAGGCTACAACGGATACATAGATGTAAATCGGAGAGATAATGAACCAGCGATTTTCAAATAGAGACGGGAATTTACGTGACGACATGGCAGTAATCAGCTTATAAAATTGGACTCTGCAGGTGTAATAGCGGAAAGTGCACAGAAATGTGTTACTGAATTGAACAGTCATTATTTTATAGTGCTTGCTAGCTTGGCCACATAGAATGAAGCATTTCATAAAACGTTTCTCACTTTAGCGCCAAACTTACGATTTATAACATGGCTCAAAAATGTTTTATATGTAATTTAAAGATATGTGTACGATGTATTTTCACACTAAATTTCACACGCTCAGATCTTGCGGTTCATTGGTTATTACCATCATAATAGCTATGCTGTTAGTTTACATTAGGCCTATAAAAATAAGCACATTTTTATATTTATTTTATTATCACGCAAACTTCCAGGTTCCTGCACTAAGCTGCGTTAGTGTCTCTCTCATATAAAATTTCGCAAGGCTCCATGCTGATATTATTGATTATGCTAGCTAAGTGACGTTTAGTGGTGCAAACTTCATATAAGATTTTTAAAATTCCATAAGGGAAAAAATACACACAGGCAAACACAGAGACAATTCCATAAGCATATATATTTTTATAAAATATGGAAAGTAGACCACATATATAACAAATATTGACATAGTATGGACTGAGAAAGATCTCCTTGCACATGTAATAATATTTATAATAGGTATCTACATATCGTAATGGTTCAGATAGACTTATTCTGTAAAATAAGTCTTGTTTTAAATAAAATTCTTGCGTGTAGGAATTAAGAACACAGGAATCCTGCAGTGGTGAAAGTATTATGTGTTACTTGCACCCCAATGCAACACACAAAGCAGCTGATTTTGCTTTAGAAGTCTATAGGGCGTCACAATCCAAAAGACGACAGTCATCACCTTTTGTGAGAACTTCAAATCTCAGACGAATATTGTTGTTTGTGACTCAAACATAACGTTGGCCAAATTCTAAACCATGACAAGAGAATCTGAACCGAAATAACTGCAATAATTAGAATACGATAGGTCTTCAGGTAAAATGTCTCGTTTTAAACATTCCTGTTGATACCAATCGAATTATGAAGTATTATGTATTGCGAAGCTGTTGTCTATATATGGTCATATCTTTAGGTTTTCTGAAGGCTGGACTTAATATTATCTCAATTTGATTTGTTTGATATAGTCTAGACTGAAACAAATGGAAATAGCAAGACAAAGCTAGGCAACTAGATAAATAGATAGGTTGTAGAAGTAGACATATATATATATAGGTGGGCTAAGTTAGTAGGTAGGAAGAGAGGTGATTGGATTGATAGATGGATAGCCTGACACGTACATACATTCATTAAGCTGGCAGGTAGATAAGTTAGCGGAAATAATTCAAATCTGTCTGCATTTGTTTGTCCTAGGCAAAACTAGAAACTTCTGTCGTTGTTAGGTTAGGTTAGATTGTGTTAGGTATTCTAATTTTGCATAGGACAATGTAGTTCACAGCGATTTCCCATAAGAAACACATGCATCCACACAGATAAATAAACAGAAAGACAGGTGGATAGGCGGGCTACATACATAAATAAATACAAATTTATATGCATAACACATATAAAGTTTATGTCTTCTGTTTTAAGAAATTTATGAAATAGCGGCGTTTATTGAATACAACTCTTGGTCCAGACAATGGATGCAAAGAATAAATAAAGAAGAATTCATGTTATCTGGACCATATCTTGAACAGAAGCGGGCAGCATACACATTTTTCAAATGGCAGATGTAAAACCGCTGTAAAGTTGCCTGCGCTTATGGTAGCGCGCCTCGTAATACTGTCGCTGCATGTTTCGTCACAGAAAGTCTCGTAGGGGTGCCGTGTCACGCTGTATGTATGCATCGTGTAGCCAGCCACAGGGCCGACTCGTTCCTCGCTGCAGCCTAATGCATGTAACCCCCCCCCCCCCCCCCCCACAATCCCGTTATGAGCGAACAGTCACATACGCGGAATGGTCAACATCGGCACACAGCGGATCGAACCCTGCGACTGTGTGGTTAGCACTCTGCTTTCCACTCCGGAGGTCCCGGGTTACAACCTGGGTCTGGGGACCGGCTATCCTGCTGAGGTTTCCATGGTTTTCCTCAGTCTCTCCAGGAAACTATCACGACCTCTTCCTTTCATATCGTTTATTATTTGTGACTGCATTTTTTGACGGCTTGTAATACGAGCTACTGACTAATTTAATGTCGTCTTTCTGAAAACTAAAACATTTTTGGCGGGCCTACGTCAACAGACAATGTAAGCTATTAATACAGCGGTAGCGGAACCCGATGATTCAACGTCCCTAATAAAACTCGTCATTAGACACATTAATGACACTACATCAGCTTCTTATCCACTTAACCGGTGTCCCTAAGATCTACTTTAACATTATTCTTCCATCTACTCAGTCCGATAACCAGACTTTTCCCCCCTCCTTTCTAATCACTTGAGTAGCCCACGTAAGCTTCTTAGATATAGTTAAAATAACAATCCAGGTACCTTGTATAAATCTGTAAGTTACTAATTTGTTACAAGTGACGCAAATCAATTATCTTTCCTATCCTGAAATTTGTTGTATTTCAAGCTCACAGAAGAAAGAATATGAAATAATATTTTGTAATTGTTATATCGAGATCGAATGTCTTAGATATATGATGTGCTCAGTTCATTACTTGGAATGTTATTCGTTAATAAAAATATCAAAAAGATGTTTTAGAAAGAGTAAACGATATCTTTACAAGTATATGTTTGTCCTGACTGAGTAATTAACTAAGTAACTAACTTATTTATTAATGCTGATGGTCGGCTTCTCTAACACAGAAACGCACCGTTAGAATTTACCCTGATTAATTAAATCTGTTCCATATCACTTTGCCTGTTTTCCATTAGTACGGCTTAGAATTATAGCTCTACTTTGATCGCTGTTTTCAAAATAAACTAGGGATTTTCTAAACAAATTTATGTGTACCTTCCTTGTTTCCCACGTAAGTCTACTTCCAGTCGTTCTTCTGTTGCAGACAGGATTTTTTAAGTGGCATCGTGATGTGTGCTTTTCCAAGCTTCGTACAACACGAGGACTGGTAAATTGCTAAGAACTGACTGCTGTAGTGATTCTGCATTTCTTATACAATAGGAACTATTAACCCTCGCCTGAATAACCTCTAAAATACAACTACATATTTAAAACTATTTTTGCAAGCTTGCGATTTCATCGAACACGAAGCTATGAGACCTTACGAGTCAATTTAGTCGAGTGATTTTAAAAACACACACAAACACCAAAACTTAAATGCAAGATATCAACTTGAATCAAATGTCTGATCATATGAATGGTATTCCAGAATTGAGTAATAATCTGTATAAAGGAACTACAGTACATAGCATACGATGCTTTACCGACATGTCAATGAGGTCGGAAAATTATTGAGTAGTTCATACCTTCTTCTCTAGATGGCACAGTAATCGTTACCAGCAACCATGTATAGTCACTTCTTAAAATAAACACGTTCCTAACTCACAAGGGTTATATTAACAAGCGTACAAAATACTAACATAGTTATATGTCGTCCACACATTTACAGCTAACGTTACATTTTTTTGAGAACCAGATGCGTCTACTCGTATTTATAGCCGGTCTCGGGACACAGAATCCTACGTGAAAAATTCTGCAGTTCAAACACCGAAACAAAGCTAACAATTATTCGCACTGACCGAACATAATTTATAGATAGATCTACGCAACAATAAATAATTGTATTATCAGTATCAGTAGCAGCCATAGTGGTAGTAAACTGAAATGAATTGAATTATTTAAATATTTTCATCCACTTCTCAACAAAGCGTTCCAGTAGGTCATATAGAAACAATGTAAATAAAAACTAGGGAAAACATGTTAATTATTTTTATCATCGTAGCGGGTAATGAAAATATACACATTAACTAGGTACTTTAAAAACGTTTAAGTTTTATGAACATTCTGATTGTATCTACCATTTTAATTATTTTTGTACCAATAATGATACTTTCTCACTGAAATTAAAATTATTATTTATAACACATAATAAAATTGCACAATGAAAATCTTCATAATTTGTAGGTCTACTCTTCATTAAATAATGCTAGAGAAGTCAAATCGAGCACGTAGCACGAATGGGATATGTAAAAAATGCTTACAATGCACAGACACAGATGTGAGGATAATGTATAAGTTTATCTTACATATTCAACGTGTGAAGACTGGAAGTACGATTTATCTGACTCCGGACAACGTCGAGTACAGTGCTCGTATGAACATGGTATTTAACCTTAATGTTCAATAAAACGCGAAGACTATTTTCATAATTTAAGTTTGTTAATTCCATTACAGAATTTACGTCTCCTGATCGCGCACGATTCGATTTGTTTACAAACCTAAATTGCAGTTAGGCTTATTTCCAGTTTTATCCGGTGAATACAATTACAAATTGTCATTATATCTTATGCTTTTAATTATACATCAACATTTTTTTAAGTTGAAGCGTAAAATTTATACTTGCGTGTATTAATCAAAGTTTTCGAAAAGTTCATCTTCCCGAAATATTGATCTCCAATCTGTCTGTCAAAAAAAACAGTGAATAATCAAATTAATAATTGCACGCGCAATTGTACTTGTTACAATTGATGTTCTTACTTACTTACTATTTATAGCTGTACAAAAACCAAATTGTTGGACGTAAAACAATCTATGAACACTGGGTAGGTGTAATTAATTCTTTAATTACTAGAGATGTCGCCTGCCTGTGGTGCCATCTTGTAGTGTATTACGTACTAAGCTCTGGCTTGTGATGGATCACGCAGGGATTTATTTGCTTCCCCGCTCTCCACTGTCTGTACAAACCAACAAACTGCCATTCCAGTAGCGTGGGTAATTGATTTCAGATGACAAGAGTCATTCTTCTCAAATTACATCCCACATGGAATGTGTGGCCTATACAGACCTAAAAAAAATAGCAATATGACCTGACTGAGTACATAGGCTACACATTATCTAGAATGTAATAGAATATTCTACATTACTGTTCCAGATGTACTGCCATATTAATCAGTGTATCAGTAAAGACTACTCTTTCTAATAAAGTATGAACCATGAATGTAGTGGAGTTAAAATGCATAATCTTTAAGTGCTGGGGACTTCAGAAATTTTTGACCAAATGTTTAATATTAGAGTTTAGATTCTCAATATAGACCTGAAAATGGAGACAGCACGTTCCTCTGAAAGGTTAATGTACAGCCAATAGGCTTCAAAGTCCAAAGAATCGTGGTAAAATACGTGCAACCACTAAAGGCTAAATACATAAGAATGCGGTTCATTTTAAATTGTTTTACTGGAGAACTGTAAAATTAAAAATCTTAATCTATGTACGTTTAAAGTATACAATATTTTAATAGAAAGAATGAAACGTAAGAGATTATAGGAGGTTCAAAATTCCGGAAAAGGAGGGGAATTTGTTGAGCAGGTAAGCTACTGTTAACTTCTAAAAATCTTTATGAAGTTGGAGTATAACGAGAAGTTACTTCTTCAAACTTGAGTTTTTACTAAGAAATAATAAAAATATAACGTATTCGAAATTTTAAGTTTACTTTTATTAGCAAATAAAACCAATAAGTGAAGCAATGTCTGTGAACATTTCCAAATGATGTTCTCCACTTCAAGTACCACGCTTCTATGGAGACTTCGTTTCGATCTCAAACCTCGTATAATCCTAAAGTATGAAGATGTTCATGCACAGGTCTGAAGATGGTTCAAGAACAGATAGGTTTTCTGTCCTCTTTCCCCCCGGCTTGATGAAGGAAGCAGAATTTTAGAACTTTGACAATAGACAAAGTCCAAAAGAACAATTTTACACGCCATCACCAGAAGAATTCAGACTTCGAAGTTACAAGTCTGTAACAAATACACGAATTAAAAAGCATCAATTATGGAATTTATCTCAATAATCGTAATTAACGTAATCCAATACCCGAAATGCCCAGATGACCTGAGAATGGATGCCAGATGGTACGGGATCCTGAATTATGCTACCATTTAAACACTGCACAATAAAAGCGAAATGGAGTTAGTATAAGTTTGAATTTCCAGATTAACATTTTCATGATCATGCATTTGTTAATTGTGTGTTATTTCGTAAATTTTATTAAATTATGTAGACTTTGGTATGTTATAATCACACACGTAGGCCTCTATATGAATAAGTACAGAGCTTGTTGTGACGTACCTAAAAAAATCGGTGATTTTAAGTCAAACAAGTAACGCGTGTGATAGAATGAGTTTTAAAGACATTATGCGATTAATAGCAAGGCCTCAGTATAGCTTTGTTAAAAAAACGTTTTCGAACCTGGATCGGCTTTATGAAAGACTAACTCTACCGTCCAATCTGACGAAATGGTTCATTGGTTATTTATCTGAGTTATATCAAATGGAGAAATAATTGTTTGATATCTAATAATGTTCGGATTACGTTCAATAAACTTGAGTGGCTTGGAAATGAAGCGGTTGTGTCCCATAGGTATAATTTCGATATTCGTATGAAGACGGAAAAATCGATATTCCAGGCAAATGAGTCCAGGTATCTCACGAACACAAGCAGCGGTAGCTTTTGAGCCAAGGCGCTGGATCATTTTTGGTTAGGTTAAAACCGCTGTCTTTTAGGTTGCCGCTACGTGTGGTCTGGTAGAAGTTTGCCGACGTTTCATAGATGCTTGCTGCCTCCATCACTAGGGCCATGACTCCAAGCACCTCGGAAGCAAGGGTAAACTACACACTTCCAGATGACGCGTCGCAACAAACCAGAAGAGACGTCTTCATACTCGCCGCATTGAGAACTTAAAATCTGACTTATTAAAACAATTATGAAATAAAGTTAGCGTGTAGTAGGTTACCTATATTGGCATGATAAATATTAAGGAAAGAACAGAGACTGTGTTCGATAACAGGATACTGAGGAAAATATTTTATTTTAAGAGGGACAGAAATTGTAGAAAATTTCATAATGATAAACTCCATATTTTGTACTCTACACTAAATATTAAAGTGATCAAATCAATGAGAAAAGAATTTACGAGGCATGTAGAGCACATGGGGTCGATAACAGTTTTATTGGTAAGCCTGAAGGCAAAAGACCTCTCTGAAGACCTAGACGTTGTGAGGATCGTATTAAAATGGAACGTAAAGTTAAAAATTTGGGAGTGTTTGGACTGAATTTATCTGGCTCAGGACAGGGACCGATGTCATGATGGGTTCTTGCGAAATGGACACAAACCTCGGGTTTCATAAAAGTCGCTGAATTTCTTCATAGCTGAGCTTCGTTTCGTAAGAATAGTGCTTTATATAATTAGTTCATTGTTCATGTACGCTCGGTTGCATGCCAGAAAGTAATGCTGTTTATTCCAAATGGTCAACGTGAGTGGAGTCGCTGCAGACAAAGTGCACGACAGCTGCTGTTACACCTGGAATATTGTAGGAATGCTTTGTTACGTTCTACGCTCACTCTATTTAACAAAAGGAAACGTATACAAAGTATCTTTTGGTTCTTATCCGAACAAGCACCAGACAGTCTTGTGTATAGTAACTTCTATCACGGAAGAGCCGAGTTCAAATCTCGAATTATCAGCTATTATAAGTCAGGTTTCCGTGACAGGAGATGTTCCACTTCTTAAGACAATCGAATCATCAAAGTTAAAACTACGTTTAAGGTCTCGGGAAAGGCAGAGCGTCTTCCCGACCGAGCGCTTTCTTCCTATCCGCCGGTCACGCGCTCGTTTGCCGATGAACCCAAATGACTATCCTCGGTAACATTAATCCGAAGCCACCATCTGCCTCTACGGTCCGTTATAGTTTTATACACTCAAAGCTACTAATTTAGAAATGCAGCACAGAACAAGTTAATCAGAAAGCTTGCGCGCTCCACAAAAATATAATTAACAAATATTGTTTTAAACTAACTAATAAATAATTAAAATATAGTCATCAATGAAATAAAGTTAATTAAAAGAATAGCATCCAGCTTTTCATAAGCAATTATGACAAATTTATGTTTGGTTAAAGTTCATAACTCACGCTATTACCTTCAGAATCAGTTTACAAAGTCTGAAATATTTATGACTATAAGTCGTGTGACATGGAATAAGTATTTTTACAACGTCCAACATCTTATAAAATTGAATGTCGCTCGGTTAAACAATTCGTTAATAAAAAGCAGCTTTAACACAATATCCATATCGATGCATCAAGTGTATGGTCCATCAATATATCGTAGATAAAATAACATTTCCTTTATGTAAAATAAAATAAAATATCAGAAGTTTGAAATTGCCTAACAGAGAGAGCACAAGGTCTGAGACGTGGATCCTGATAGTTCGAACATTGGGACTGTAGCGTCACACCAGTATTAATATATCGATATACATACATTCATATATCGATGTATCTGGGCAGAAACCCTGGGCAGGGCTGCTCCCCTGCCCAAGGAAACCCTGTGATAAAATCCTTCATGGACAAATTTAATTTCAATACTTTGTATATCCTGTATCTGGTGTTAGCTGGTTGTACGCTGATTCTGCTAGATCGGTGGTCTATAAGATGTAGAAATCAGAACAGATTATCATTGAACTCAAATTTTAGATCAAAGTTTTTGGGTTTTGCAGACATTCGAATGCATTTTGGTAAGTTTGATCAGTAATCTATCAAGACACCAATTATTATAAGGTGTCCATTTTATCAATAATCATGATTTTACATAATTTGTCAGTGTGACATCTTGTGATACTGAAAATTGCATAGAGAAGGGTTTTTTTCGAAAACCTATATGGATACTCTCTCATACAGACAGGAAGTACTACGTCTTTTAAGGAGCCGGTCGGTTCATTGTATGTTCACATGAGGTTCCTTCCGTCTTCCATCCTGAGACTGACAAATTCAATCTACATCTTCCGACCAAATTTTCCTTAACTTATTTTTGTATTATTCTCCCATCAATGCTTGGTCTTCCCAGCTATCTCTTCCCTTCAGTCCTTCTAACCAGAATTTCACCTCGATCACATGGAAAATTGGATTAAATGTTTTACAACAAACGTTACTGTTTTGTAACTGATGCGTACATCCGAGTATATTTACGTTGGACTCCAGCAATCAAAGGATCGGTATTGTTTCGCAGTAGCCACTTCGTGGGCGCTGTAGGAAAAAAATGAGATTCGAGATGCGTTACAGTATCACTTGATGAAAACAAAATTCAAAACTTGCAATTTTCAGATATTTTTATTGCAATCCACTTAATTCCAAAATAAGAAAAACACTGAAACGAACAGGATTCTTTTTTACCAACACCAACAGATGGAGCGCGTGAGCACAGCGCGTGGGTCTATGACGTCACGGACCGTCTCATCCCTTTTCCTCCCCCATTCTGGACGTCACTACCGCTTCCCACCCCCTGAGTCGGGCCGCCATCTTGAATGATATATGGCGTTGGTTTAGGGGGTCGACCGAGCAGCCATCACTCAAAACTAGGCTGGCTGGCGGACCGGCAAGTCGGCCGACCGTTTGACTGGAAGGCCGACACAAACCACAACCGACCACAACCCAGAACAATAAATGTCTACCCTGCAGGACTATTAGTATATCGATAAGCTCCAACGAAAGCGAGCCCACTTGCGAAGTGGATCAAAGCAAACTTCTGCGATGTAGCACTGAATGGTCAGTGACACTGTGACAAAGGCCTATGTCCCAGAAAGGTCACCGTCCCGTGATTAACTCATGAACTGAACTCCTCCATGAGAAGCTAACAGTGGCTCAGCTCGCGATAAATTTCCCCCATTTTGTGGTACCAAAAGATTCATTAATGCTGTTCACTAGAGCCCTCCACTAGGAAGTTGAACCCAGGTGTGGCGCCGTGTAATGTGGTGGAATTTTAATTCTACTACGCTACACAACAACGACAACCTAGTAGAAGCAAACTTCCACCAGACAACATTGTGCTAGCCGCCGTGAGAACTGAAAATCTCAGACCCTCAATCCTATTCATTGAAATGACAAACAAAGTTTTCCATCCGAATTGAAAAGCAGAAAGAATTATGAATTTCTAGCAACAGGTGGTTTTAGAATTTATTAAATTATTCTATTAATCTAAGTGCTTGATTCTTCGTGCAGTATTTAATTAAGTCAGGTCTACGAAAATATTACTCCCGTGATACTTATGGATTTATACGTTAAGAAATAAACTGAAAAATGAGTATTTTTCGAATTAAACCACAATATAATCCTCTAACATGTAACACCGTGTGTTATAGTAGATACTGACCGATATTTCGAAGAGGTTTACTGCTCCGTTCATCAAGGCCATGACGAAGGAAGCAGCAAGCTCCTCTGAAACGATGACCTATATTTATCAGAATTCACCGCTCAACAACCGTCAGAACCTGAAATCTCACAGTGTAAAGATTGTCGGTCGTGGCAAATTTTAAACTGAACGC